>JBCJKH010052621.1:0-20690 GCA_039877255.1 Loriculus beryllinus | reverse complement strand
TGAATGCTCCATCCCTAGCGGCCTTCAAAGCCAGGTTGGACAGTGTTGGGTAATGTGGTTTAGTGTAGGTGTTGCTTCCCATGGCAGGGGGGTTGGAACTAGATGATCTTAAGGTCCTTTCCAACCCTAACTATTCTGTGAGCCTATGATTCTATTCTATAAATCCTAGATCAATATTTAGTGGATTTGGACCCTCCAAAGTATTAACTGTATGTTGGTATGTTAGAATGGTTGTAACCTTCATTTATTAGTTTCTGGATCTGATTGCAAAATAATTGGGAAAAAATGCATTCAGTTGCTTAGAAGTATCTTTTGATTTCCCAAATTGATAACAGCAGCAGCTGTGTGCAGCAAAAATATTTTATAAAAATATTAGCTGATGTGCATATTCTTGTTGTGTTTCACGTAAAAAATCTGCACCCCAAAACCAAACATCTTTCCCCTTCCACCCCAGACTACATTGAAATAGTAGTAAAGAGTAAGAAGGGATTTGAATCAGTTGTTTTCCTTACCTGTCCCCCCTTAGCTCAGTGCATACTGATCTCATGTATTTGAGTAGACTTGCTAGTTATCTCTGTTAGATAGTAACCAGAAGTTTTACTTCTACGAAACATTACTGTGGAAATAGCGAAGGCATTATTTACACTTGATTTTAGTGCTGTAGTCTGTAAGAAACAAATTTATTGTAATTATTAACTTTGTCAAAACATGTAAAATTATGGCATAGATAAAAAAATTGGTGTTACTGATATTTTAGGGATAACTTGATTTCTGTGAGAAAGTAGAAAACAATGTTCTGTGCATCAGTGAGATCCAAATACTGTGTAGATTTTAGCTGTATGACCATAACTGGTTTTCTTTCTATACTTCTTAACTTTTTAATTAAAAGAAAAAAACCACTGTAAATTGCTCAAAACTTTTTATTTTCATATGGAAACTGCCTTGTTTCCACTCACAGTGGAACTAAAAGTATTGTGCTCTCCTTAAGTATGCTGGCTGGTGTTTCAAGATGCTTAGTGTCTGGATTAATTTTGAATCTCTTTGCCAGTTGTAGCTATTGGTTTTGATTTGCTCCACCCCCATTTGTTGTGTATTGTAAAAATCAAGAATAATAGGTAAGAGGCTCTTCTGTGACAGATAAATGCTTTTTTAGTTTCTTTGAAGAATTCTATGTGCATTGATGGCTTAATGTTGTATTAGACTTGGGAAAGGAACATGTGCTGACTGGCATCAGTTGATTTCTGTTTAAACAGCTGTAGCTAAACTGGAGCAAATAGCATCAGAAAATTTGTTTCAGTTCTTCAAATTCTTAGTTCTAGTGGAGAATCCATTGGTTTAAAATCAGTGTTATGTCAGCTCTTCCTTCAAAAGTTAAAAAATTCATAATTTAGAAGAAGCCTTCATGCTGAGAAATTCTCGAGCTGTGGGAACTGGAGTGGTTTGCAGCTTTGAGAATGACGGAAGAGTTTGAACCTTTTCAGTGATTTCCGACTTGGAATATGCATGCTGAGTGGTTTATGTAAACCCATTTTATGTTACAGTCCAACAGTCTTTCAACATACATGCAACCTTACTTCCTCTAAGGGAATGATAATTGACAGCGGAAAAGAAGTAACTTTTTAGTGTATTTTAATGTGGTGATAAACATTCATCTGAACACAGTCCTTCATGTGCTCAGGAGGGAAGAATGCTTTTATCATTAAGTATCGTGAAAAAATCAAAGTACATCCTTGTAGGCAAACCTAGTCAGTATAAACAATGTGTCCTGCTTCTGATCACATCTTGAGTATTAGGGAGATAGAAAAATGCTAGCTGTAGATGAAGGAAGCCGAAGATTACATACTTGCGTAGTTTCCAGGGACAGAGGAAGAAAAATGCTCTCCTGGACCAGAATGCATTTCATTGCCACCATAGGTGACAGTGTCATGCCATATTAACGTGGAACAAAATAACTATAGTGAAATCATTTTTTCTTTTCTTTGAGTCTATTTCTCAGCAGCACTGCTGTGAGCAAGACAAATTTGTCATTTACGGCTTAAGTTATTACTTATAACATATAGATGAGAGTATTGTTAAAAGTGAATAATGTGGATTTTGAATTTCTTCATATGAGTTGCTGCTTCTGCCTACAGTAAAGTTGGGTACTTGGATCTTTTCAAAGGGAACCTATTACTGCATTTGCAGAGCTCACAGGTTTCAGAGGTATGGTGAAGCTGCTGCATGCTTTTTTGTTATATCTGCTATGATAATTAAGTATTTCCCCTTACTAACTCTCTTCTAAATCCCCATGCGTTATACAGCATAATAACCATTGCAGCGTTAAGATAGAAGTGAAGTAGAATTGTACTAAGGTGTTCACTTTCTAAAGTAAAGCTTTCCTTATTTTTAGAGAATTTGGCTTTCTGTGAGATACCGTGGTGGAAAAATTTGTAAAGAATTGTAAATGTGGAGGAGCTAGAGTCTTGCAAATAAATTTAGGAAGTGTGATTTCGTGAAAGACATGCCAAAGAAGCTTTTGGGAAGGGAAGGTGAGACATCTGTTAAGTAGTGTGTAAGAAATTATGTGAAATAAATGTAAATAAAAGTCTGGTTTACTTTTGTTCTCTTATTTTTGGTATTTGGATTTAATGGTAAAAAAAATTAAAAAGGTGCGCTTTGAGGATGTGAACTTCCCACTTCAGTACTAATTCTGGCCTCAAATTTTAAAGTATTTTTAAGTATTTCAGAACGTAAAAAAGTGGATACTTGCTGAGATGAAAGATTAGAGTTTTTAGTTTTTGTAATATGCTGCTTGCGAGGCTTTCTGGAGTCTTCCTGCACTTCTCATAAGCTGTTAAGGGAGGTGCTGGAAATACAGTAGCAGATAGTTGTGTAGATACCTGTAATTGCTTAAATTGAGTGGCAGAGTTGCATGATACTCAAGAGACTAGAAGCTTGCATTTGGCTTAATGGGGACGGTAAAAGCGTGATCAAAATTCAATACTTTTGTGTGCAGTCTTGTTGAGAACACAAGAGGTGTGATAAAGCGAGAGGCAGGTGTCTAAGAAAACTATTGTTAGTCATAGAAGAAAAGAGTAATCTTGAAGATACGTAACATGATTAAAGCAGAATCTGAAAAAAACCCAGGATGCATATTAAGCCGCTTCAAAAGTTGTGTATTTTGAAGAGTGCTTGTGGCTGGCTGGGCAAACAGATGGGAAAGAAAGATGGGCTGTGTTCTATCTGTAGTTTGAAGTGAGAGAATGGGTGAACTGGACATGCAATCAGTAGTCCTTCAGTACTGCTAAATAAAAGATAAGTGAAAGGAGAGGCTTGTAGTAGAGTAGGGGAGTTTGGAGACCTCATTGATGGTTTAACTGGGAATACATGCTTGTTATATCTCCTGTTGCTTCTGAATGTTTCTCCACAGTTCTTGGGTAAGATACCTAAGATAAGAGAGAAGTTAAACTGCGAAGAGCCAGAAGAAACAGTAGCACTTGAGAAGCTGATGATAGCACTGAGTTGATGTAGCTGGCTGATGCTGTCATGATGTTGCTGTTACCAATGGCTTGAATGTAGGGAGAGAAGATAAAGTCCTACATATGCAATGAAAACCAAATTCCATGTGTCTGGTCCTGTAGTGGAGTAGAAAATCCTAAATTGGCATGTGTCTTCATTCTACATAACATTTGACGCATGATAGGTGGCTTAGGTTTCACACGAACTGTAATTCAGTGATAGTCTTCAAGTCAGCTTATCATGCTCATCCACGTGTGTTCTGAATGTTTGGTTCTACACTGTCACAAATGTAATGTATGAGTTTTTGAAGGGAGAGATGAAAATGAGTATTCTTTTTCTCCTCTGAAAACTAGGATATCTAATGTTAGTGTTTATATTCTACATGAAAGATACAATTTAAAATGAAATTTTTGGTGCAGCTATTCTGTAGCTGCCAAATGCAAATAAAAATGACCGTGTTGCTCCTTATGCTTCAGTTCTTTGACAGACTGCCTTAGCTTGTTTCAGTGTGGCATAAGTTAATGGAAAATCTGAAGAGAATGAAAAGGAAACAAAGTGTGCCAAAAGATAATAATATTTGTTTAAAGAGATGTGCTAAAAAAATTCTTTATATACTGAAGCCAGTATAAATACTGCTTATAGTTCTGAGGACTTTGTGCCTGTTGCCAAAATTGTCAGTGTAGAAGCAGCTGTGGATTTTTTTCTTGTGCTGTGATTACATGATGATGAGATTTGTGTTCTCCATTCAAAACGGGTGTTAGCCACCAGATTATTATATGGTGTACATCACTGAGTATGTCAGTTTCCAGTAGAGAAACAACTTGTTCTTGAGTATGCAGAGTAAGTTTGTTAGAACTAATTCAGACTAACTCAGTTGAAGATTAGGTCTGCTGCATTTCAGACATTTGTCATTTCTGATGCTTTCTCTCTTCTCCTAGCTTTTCAAGTGGTGAAATCTCAGCTGAAATGATTTTCCAGAAAAGAAATAGGTTGTGAAACTTAGGTTATTTTAATCTCTTGTTTGCTGCTACAGTTTCATGTGACTTCTTGTCTCTGTGGCTTCCTGTGGTCAGAGGAAAACATAGAATTTTTGTTTCAGTTTCACTTTAGTGCTGAAAATTTTGAAAGCGGTTGTAGCAATTTTGAAGTAAGAACTGGACTTACTGATACGTGTGTTTGCTTACAGCTCACAGTATAGTGAGATCTAATGCTTTGGGATCAATGCTGTTTAAATGTTACTTTTCACTTTGCAGCTTGCTTAATACACTTGTTTTAAGTAATTCTTGGTGATACTGGAATAAACTTATTAATAGCATTTTATACAAGCAGGGATTCCATGAATTACGAAATTTAAAAGATTTTTTTTTTATTCTTAAAGCATCAATTAAATACGAGTTCTAGAAATGAAGTATAGCCTAAAATAAGAGGAAACTTTTTGTCAGTTCTCTGCTGCAGTTTAGTGAAAGAAACCTGGATTTTAATCAAATTACGCATTTTGAACTTCTTTGTTCATAGCTACTCAGCTACATCTTGCAAGTAGATCTGTGTGGGTAATACAAGTGTCATTGGTAGAAACAGTACTTATGCGCCTGTTTGTGATATTCCCTGGTGCTGTCAAGGAGTTTTTCATGACTTTACAATGAAGTAGAAGGACTTTTGGGTGTATGTAGAGGTTGCCTAGGTTTCTGATACCATACTTGTCTTCATTTTTTCATTATCTCTCAAGGGGTAGTCAGTAGAACAAAATTTACTTTTCTGTTTATTTGTTTTCTTTTGTCACAGTGTGTACTCAGTAACTGCACCCTTGAGTTGGTAGATTTCCCACTGCTAAATGATGCACCATTTCATTTCCAAATGCTGTAGTTAATCTCATAACTAGCAGGTAGTATAGATGCTTTTTGTATTTTTTGTTAGGCACAGATTTCTAGTTTGGGGTTTTTTTTTTGCTTTCTAGATGCTTTATTTTGAAAAATGCATAAAAACAGGTTTTATACACCTTTTAAATGATGTGAACAATCTTGTATGAGTTCTAAGGAGCTGCGTGTAATATTTACCTAAACACCTGAATTTCAAAAAACAGTATGAATTTATGGAAATAAGGTGTTTGTGGTGCAGTTAAAAATGTAAAATGTCACATCCTCTTTTCCACAAAAAAATCTCCAAACCCCAAAACAAAAAGACAAACAAAAAGCCCTGAAATCACAGAAAACCCTAAACAAAACCAGAGTAGTTTTTTTTTCTTTCAAGCTACTATGACGCTTACGTAGAGAGGAAGAAAGTGGTATTACGATTGGGGAAAGATTAGAGGAAGACTGTCATGCTAGATTATAATCTGTTACTGTATTTAATACCTAATATACGTTTTTCCCCCCACAGAAATTAGCAGAGTACGGAAAGACATGTATAACGACACATTAAATGGTAGTACGGAGAAGAGAAGTGCAGAATTACCAGATGCTGTGGGACCTATTGTACAGTTACAAGAGAAACTATATGTGCCTGTAAAAGAATATCCAGATGTAAGTATATCTTTTTAGTCCCTAAATTATTTTTTGATCCTTGTGGTTGTCTTAAAATGTAAATTTCATGTGATGCTACCCTTGGATCACACTGAATTGCTTTTGATGAGATACTTGTTAGGAAAGCAGTGTATGTTCTGGTTGATGGCTTGATTTGTAGTGAGTGTGAGTGAAAGAAGGTTGTGTTAAATAACGAACTAGTATGGATTATGAAACTGTAGATCTAAGGTCTGAATTATCTTTATCATTAAGTTCTGTTTGTCCTGAGACACTGTATAGTAGAGTTTTAGGAGGGAAGTACTTCTTGTTACTATTTTTTTTCCTCTTACAATGTCTCTAGAAGTCAGTTAAAGAATCCTTAAATACTCTGTAGAGACCTTGGAGACAGTACTTAATTTCAGTTAGCATTTTTAACTAGGGTGGTTGTTTATTTGTTTTTATTGTTGTTGCAGTCCCTCATCCATCCCTCCCTTCTTAAGCAGAGCTTTTTGCTTGCATGCCAATGTTATGTTCTCCACTGGGAGTTCTGTTCTATTTTACACCTACCTTTTGAAGGGAGAATGGTTTCATTTCACTAGAAGAACTATTCAGAAGTCCTATGGTCTGAATGCTTTCTTAAAACAACTCATGAGAAATAAATAGTCCTGTCAATTTAGCCCAACCATAAAGGAAATAATAGTGGTATTCCTCCGTAATATTTTAAATGTCCTGTTGCAGTGGAGGAGTGCACTGTCCAACTAAGGCATTTGCACGTTGAAGTGATATAAAGAGGAAGAAAGTACAGAACAGCAAAAAATTGAAATAGCACTTGTGCATCTCTGTGACTTTTCTTTGGATCATTAATAAGATTAAGCTCTCGAAATTGGACTTTATTATTTGTCCTGGTTTCAGCTGAGATATAGTTTATTTTCTTCCTAGTAGCTGATACAGTGCTTTGTTTTGGATTTAGTATAAGAATAATGTTGATAACACCTATGATTTATTTGTTGCTAAGTATTGCTTACCCTAAGTCAAGAACTTTTTAGTCTCTCATGCTCTGCCAGGGAGGAGGGGGACACAAGAAGGCAGGAGAGAGCACAGCCAGGACAGCTGACCCAACTAACCAAAGGGATACTTCATACCATGAAATGTCATGCCATACTCAGTTAAAAAAATTGAGTGCAGGTCATTATTCAGAACAGAAGAGTTAAACAGATGTCTCCTCTCCCTTTTCAGCTTTCACGAAGCTGTTGTGATGCTTTTGGGTTAAAGTGCCTGTACAGAGGAAAGTGTTCAAAGAATTTGCATTGCCAATAAGGGCATCTTCTTCCCCTTCGGTTTTTCTTCAAAATTAAATAATGCATATACATATATACATACCTGTATGTACACAAGCACATGCATACATATCCTCACAGCAAAAATACAGATTCTTTGGAAACTCCATGGAATTACAGATTTTTGAGAGGAAAAGGTTGCCCAGAGATATTGTGAGTGCTCCATCTCTGGCAATGTTCAAGGCCAGGTTGGATGAGGCTTTGAGCAATATGGTCAAGGTGTCCCTGCTCATACAGGGGGGTTGGAACGAGATGGGCTCTAAGGTCCCTTCCAACCCAAACCGTTCTGTGATTCTGTAACCTTTGCTATGCAGTTTTGCCATAAAGCAATACAAGTAGCTCTGTACTTAGATATCTGTATATACCTTAGAGTTATATTGCTTATTGGCTTTTTAAAACATAACCTAGTTGTTGAAATCTTTGGGTTTATAATTTGACAGTGCATTTTTTGTAGGGAGTTTCCTTAGTTATCAGTTGCAGTTTTTACAGAACTTGATGCTTGCTGTACCAGGATCATGAGATAGGAGGAAAAAAAGGGGATTGGATTTCCTATAGTTATTATTAAGGTTTTTTTCTAGAAATCAAATGTGGTGTAACTTAGCTCTTCACTGCCAGTTAATAATTAAGTATAGTGTAAATAAGCAGGAGAGTTTGTCTGTACTTATGGTCAAAGCACTTGTGTAACAGGGTGTATGATTTCTCTACCTAATGCAAGGTCTTTGTGTGCATTCAGAAAAATGCTCTTGAAGTGGTCACTAATTTTTTCCAATAAACTTTTATAACTTCAGAAGTTGAAGTTCAGACTTATGATTTGTATACATGTGACCTAGAATAAAATGGTAGTTGTTTCTTGTGAGATGATGTGATATGTTTGCTAGAAAATGTGCAGCTTCTGCCACTCTGGTGATACTTGGCAATTCAAGCTTCATTGAGGAGCCAAGCCCAGTGTTCTGTTTGTGCGCCTGCCTGTCCACAGGTTGTCTGTATTTCTTCCTAGATCCCATAATGGGATCTGCTCATCCTCAGTAATTAGTAAAGCAGCTAGAATATACCATTGCATACAAAAAGGAAAGATCTGTCTCCAAGTTAGAAATTAAATAACCTGCTTTGTGTTCGAGCTTGTACAGTATTCAGAAGGTCTGGAGTACAGTGATTGCACCTTGTCTGTAAATTTCACTTTTAATGTTTAATTTCACCTGTAAAGGTAGTTAAATTGTAATCACAGAGTTATGTGAAACTTCTTACTCATATCTAGCAATTGATTTGTTATCAGATACAGGAAAGACATGCTGTGCACACTATCAGAGTGAATGTCAGATAAATCCAGTTAATTCTGTCTGTTGTCATCATTCTCTTCTGACAATCTTGTCTGCCTTACAAAGCATAAAGATGGATAAAATTAAATGTTATGCAAAGGAGAGTGACCAGAAGCTGTTTTCTACTTTAGATTTAACAATATTTTTAGAAATGATGTTCTAATAAACTTTTATTCTTTGACTTATTCTTCAACGGCTCAATGTCCAGCTGGAGACCAGTAACAAATGGTGTCCCTCACGGGGCTTTTGAGTTTTTACTGAGTGTTTTTATGCTAAGATTTATTCTATGACTATAGTTGATGCAAGGTTCGAACTTACAAAAAAGCAATTGTATGAAACAAGCCGTTAATTTTAAATGCTGACTGTGTAGAGTGCATTTCTACTTCTGTACTTGTAAGTGGAAGATAGCAAAAATCTTGCTAGAGAATAACTCATTTGGTTTTGTTAGGTTAATAAGGAACATATTTCTATGATATAATCACATCTGAAGCATTGCGTAATTGTTGGGGTGCTCTGCCTTCTGTTTCATTGTTTTTCTATTGCAAGCTGTAGTTATGCAGTTGTATTTGTATAGCTTATTCCAGCACCCTGGGAAGGTGTTAGACCTTTACGGAGTTTTTAGTCTTAAAATTGAGATTTGAACTTTTGTGAGCCAAGTGTGCTCCTGAAACCTGAGAGAGAAGTGCAGAAGGTACCTGGAAGATGAAATTCCATAAGGTGTCCATTACTTGCCCTTCAGTTAAAAACGTCTTCTCTCTACAGCTAAAGTTTGAAGGCATTTCCAATTCATGGAAAAATATCTTCTGTCAGAGTTTAAAAAAGAAAGATGATTAGGAAGCAGAAGAGTAGAGGATATGCCATTGTTTGTGAGTGAATACTTAATAGTCTTTAGCATTTCTTATGCTTCAGATAAATTATTAATTTTACTGAATTTCCCTAAAGATTTGAGACTAAAGTTTCTGTCTGATATCAATTTAAACAGTTTTTGGAATTAGTACGTACCGATGTTAGACTGAATAAATGTTTTTTTCCATTATAATCATGGCTTTATTATTAATAAGTACCCTGTTAGCTCTGATTAATGTGAAATTCTCTGTTGGAACTCTTCTGTGCCTCCTCAGTAAAAATGTAAGAACTCAGTAATTATTGCATCTAAAGTAGCATGTCCTTTGAGTATACTGAAGCTCAATGGCCAGCAGTGATAAACAGCTTGTGCATACTTTTTGACCATTTTAGTTAAAACTGTTTAATTAGTACCACAGAATGATAAACACAGGGATTCATTTTACTATGGGGAACTTACTGACAAAACATTTCAATCCTTTTTCAATTGGGTAATATCAGAGTTTATTAGCATCCCTAATATGGATTAGGAAAATGATAACATCATCTTTATTTATTGTTCTGATTCTTTTACTTAAGCTCTTCATTCCCTGGTGGTAAACAGGGAAGGAGGCTGAAAGAGCTGGCCTTGTTTACCCTTGCAGTAGGAAGCAGAGACAGAATATAGCTGGTCCCTGTAAATAAACTTGAGCTGCAGAGTACCAGCAGGGCTGAAGGAAGATTTGGCAAAAGGTCAGAGGGTCAGGATACAAGTTCAAATGTATATGAAAGAACTAAATAGTGTGATTACTCATTTCCATTTATTTGAAACAAAAAAGTTAATTAGGCGCTTGAACTTTCCATATATATGTGCGTGTGTGTGTGAGAGAGGCTTTACGCACTCTTATTGCAAGTGGTAAGGGAATGGATATATTGAGAAAGATTCCCTTTATGTAGATGCTAATGAAATAGAGACATACCTTAATATTTGTATCAATCTTTTTTTACCTTTCTGTCTATTTAGTGGATATCCTTCTGTTACTGGCCACCTGATATACCTTTTGAAAGATAAGTTGTTTTTGAGCTCTGGTTCACACTCAGTAGGTTGTTGGTTTTTGTTGTTGTTGTTTGCAGCACCTTGCTGAAAGATGGCATACATTGTTGTGATTTCATTCAGAAGTAAGCCTGTGAAATCTTTAGAGCATGTTTGTCCTCAGAGACAAAAGTGTGGAAGAGTCTAGAATATACTGGAGATAAATACCTTGTTCCTTAGTCTCTGATGGTCATATTCCAGGCTCAGCATCAGTTCAGTAGTACTGATGAACTTTGTATCTCATAGTGAGAGTTATTTGTTCCCTATTTAACTCTTCAAGCATTGAGTGTATTTTAGACAGGTGATTACTTAATCATTTATCTGTTAATATTCTTATTTCCATTTCAGGCTTACTTCAGATTTTGCTCTTTAACTATTTGCAGATATTCTGCTTTGTGTGTGTGTAAATAAGAATTAGAAAAAAAGGGAGTGAGGAGGCAAGGTGGAGGTAAGACAAGTAAAGACTGTGTAAATAGCCCTTTCTTCAGCTAGGCATAATGTTTCCTGTAATATTTTCTAAAGTAAATTTGGAAATTGGAGAAGAAATGATTTGCATCTGGTATTGATGCACAAGTTGAACATATTTTTTAGGATACCAGTTTGTTATTGTGATGCACGTGTTAATAACTTTTTCAAATTAACATAACAGGATTAAGTTTTTAGTGATGCCCAGCATGTATGTGACACTTCTAGTAGAAAGTAGATTGCTTCTCTTGTTTAGTAACTATACTGGTATGGCTTGTTATGAGTATGAGTCCTTTAATTTGACAGTAACAGCTAGCACTAGGCATTTGGGCACCTTCGGGATGAGGAAGAATGTGGGGAACCAAGTGTGGCAGGAGAACGTTAGGCTAAAAAAAATACATCTTAAAAGTTTGTAGATGCCTGTTGTTTTCCTATGAATGAGATATAAATAGTTTTAGCTAGAATAAATTAGTCTTACTGAAAGTGGTTAACTTGGATAGCTCTGCTATGGCAGTTTGTCTGCACTTCCTTTTGCTGAACTATTTTCCCTCAAAACTTTTCCTTATTTTGTGCAGTAGCTCTTGTATGACAGAATATCGGAGAATTGTGTGCAAATACAAATAATGAAATGTCAGTTGTGGGGCATAGAGATTGTAAAATATTGATTTTGGTTTTCTTTTTCTTCAGTCTGTTCTTTCAGGTGTTTATTGCAGTAAATCAGTAAGTAAAGGTTTTATACAGACAGCTTCAGCATAACATTTTGGCTTCCTGGTATGTATAGGTCAGATGCACTTGGGTACACCTGCTGAACTAACTGGAGGTGGGAAATACAGTATTTCTTGTGAATTGAGAGGATTTTAAACTTTTTTTTCCTCTGGTTTGTTAACAGAGGAGACCTATAAAACTTTTATTTCTCCCACCTTGCCTACCCCACCACGTGTCTGGTGGTTAGTAACCTCTTAATAGGCATATTAGATATTTCTTCTTTTTTAAGAGCTCTGTAGCTTAAGTGTTTCTGTTTACACACTCAGATTTTTATTCAGTTAGTTGCCCTTGAAAAAGTAACTCAATAGTGTATTGTTAGAGGGTAACTTCATATGAGGCAGATCAGTGAAATGCAAGTCTTCCCTAATGATGCGCTGTGTTTCACCGGGATAAGAAGGCACTGATCCCCATCCTGAATTGCTATTAAAAGTAGTTTTGAGCACCTGTCAAAATACTAGCCTTATGTTTTCCTTGTATCTCTCCTAAACTATACACTCAAGTAAAAATCAGTTTGTGTTCTCCATACTAAAAGGTCTGTTGTTTTTTACTAGAATAAGTCTTCCCAGAAGCCTTGGGGGTGCATAGTGATAAAAAAAAAAATAATGGTACCTTTTAGCAAGATGATTTTTTTTTTCTTTTGAGATGTGCCGCTTTTAGGTTCTGCGGCTTCTGAAGTTCTGGACTCATTAATAAAGCGTATATAACTAGTCAAGGAAAAGTCTTCAGTGTAATGTTGCGTTTATAGTGTTCGCTTCTGATTTGCATTTGATCCATAATTCAGAATAATGGGAGTAAACTTTTTTGTTCAGATCTTTCCTTCTGTGTTTTGTTTAATAGCATAGGAACTGCTGCTTACCTGCGTTAGTTTTGAACATTGGATTTAGAATAAAACACAAATGCTACCTCAGTAGATATCTCTGCATAGGAGATTCTGTGATTGTGTAGCTAGTAGGTATTCATCTGTTGTTGTATGGATCTACTCAATTTATTCAATTAGTCTGTGCTGTTTCTTAAAGCTGATAAGAACAGTAGTTGGACACAGTTGTTTCAGTTACTTTGGCATAATACTAATTAGCGCTTCTAAGCTTTTAGATGTTTCTTTTTTTTTAAGAGCAATGTAAAATAGTTGTATTGTGTGAAGGTACTGATTTCCTTTTGAAATTCACTACACTTACTTGAAACAGTGTGCACTGTTGTTTTCCTAGACACTCAGCATTTTAAACAAAATAATGCTGGTTGATGAACAGCCAGTTCCTTTTCGCACTTCAATTGCACTCATTTTGTCTCTTATATATAGCATAGTATATTCTATCTTCTGGGAAGGCTTCATGCACCTGTTCTAATGGTGTACATTCATCCACCCAGCACTTAAAATTAAGTTGCTTAGATTGATTAATGTTTTCTTGTTTGGTTTGGGTGCCATGTGGTTTGTAAACAGTCAGCAGTAGTAACCAGAGATAGCGGGAATTATTTTGATGTAAATATGTGAATTCATTTTTGTTGCAAACATTATGATCTGTAGTAGCAGAGGCCGCGGAGGGCTTTGCCCTGTTGTCAGGGATGCTTTGAGAAGATCAATTGAATTATGATTTAAAGTTGTCATAGGTATGCAGCAGTTTCTTGTATTTTTTTTTCCTTCACCAAGTACAAGTGGTCTAAAAATTTGAATGCTGCATGAAATACATATTTCTGTATTGCTGGTCCAGACTCACCGTGATCAGTAGAAATGACCAGCTGTTATCTTGTTAATGTTTTTTAGTAGTGATGATAATATATTATTCAAATTAATGTATTAAGCTTATGGGTCATAGTGTTTAACCTAATAATCATTTGAATTCTATATTTTTAACTCATTTGACTGTATTTGATTACGATCAGTTTTAAGGTGACATTCACTTTTTAAAAAATAAAGCAGGTTGGTGTCACTCAACACAAATACTAAAATAATACTTCTTGGGCTCTTTAGAGTTTTTTGAGTTAATTTGGCCAAAATATTTTGCCCTTTTTTTTTCGCCCCTCCTTTGCAAGTACAAATGTCTTTGAGACCTAGAAAGTTGTAAACAAGGGCTTGTGATGCTTTCTGAAGGATTTCAGTTTCTTCAGAGAGTCAGCAGGTAGGCAAGCTGAACAAAGAACCTGGAACACTGTTTTGTAGCATTCAGTAGGGCTGGAAGATAGTTTAAGGTATAGAGGCACATGTTACTATAGAGAGGTAGAACCTGAAGAGCATCTCAAAGTTTTATCACAACTCTTATGCCTTTTTTCCTGCAATAAATACGAGGTAGTTCCTCTTCTGTTGCAGTGACTGTGGTGTGGTGGTGGTCATCACAGAACTGTTCAACATGGTAATGTCTGACTGTCTCATTACTTTAAATCCCTGGGTAAAAGGCAAACCTAGTCAGAAATGAAGCCTGAATGTAGTAATTGTTGATGAGGTGCTATTTTAGTAGTGTTGTAAATGTTTAGAATAATACATTCAATATGATATCCAAAGGCGCTATTATTACTGTAATACTAGACTGTAATGCTGCTGCTCTGTACTCCATGATGCTGGCTGAAGCACGTAACTCTATAGTACATATGTCCTGAGACTTGTAGCCTTAAATGCTCCTGAACAGTGAGCTTTTTAAGGTGTGTCAGGTGCTTTCGGTTTTGCTTCTTTTTTTTTTCCTCTTTATATGTTACCTTCATAACGATAGAGCAGAGAGTTAAGCTTTGGCGATTTAACAGCTTTTAGCAGAAATGATTTAAAGCAAACAACGTTGATTAGGCCATAAAGCACTAAGTACTTAGAGGGTTGTGCTTTGAGATACCTTTTGCATTTCTAATATGTTTGCAGTTCTAGACTTGAATTTTGCAAAAATTACTGATTCTGGCAGCTGTATGTGTATATTGAACGCTTCCATAACAACCTTTACAGAAGCTGAATGGAATTGTTCAGTTTTTCACTTTAAATATGGTCAACATTGAAAAACATGTTAATGATTTTCTTAGGAGAAATAACTGGACAACAGCAAGTAGACTGAAAACTAGTAGCCTTTTTTTTTCTGTTACGTTGGTTGAAGCATTCTATTACTTGGTCTGTAGTAGAATGACAAACACTAACAATTCTATAACCCTACTGTTTTTTTCTAAACTTTTGGGAGGGAGACTTCTTTTGTTTTGATGAAACAACTGAAAATTACTTTGTGATGTGTTTTCAATGTTTTCATGTCAAGAAGTTCTAGACCTAGTTTAGTAAATGAATTCCTGATGTACCTAATGGAGTGCAAACTATGTACATAGAAACGATTGCAATGTACAAAGCTTCTTTGGCTAAGCATTATCATTCTTTGTTTAAATTGTGAGGTTTTGTACTTCTGATTCCTGAAATACCTGGAGCTGATCTAGTATATTTAAAGGTATAAGCAGGTATTTCAAAAGCTGACTTGTCTCAAACTAGGTAAGAATTTTGATACCCTCCCACCCACATGAATTCACAGAAACCACAATTTTTTTGTCCTATAGAATTTAATTCCATGAATCAGGTTGCAGTTGTGTTAGCAGTACTCGCATGTGTGTAGAAGTAAAGGAGCAAAGCAGAAATTATCTAATTTTGATTGTGATTATAAATTACGATATAGTCAGTTATTGAGGTAATTAAAAACAGTCACATGAATGGAGAGCATGTTTACTTTTAGGAAGGTTAAATGCCTTAATTTGTTATTTCAGACATTTCAAAAATGCATTCTTTTTCCCAAATACTTTGGTTGAATATGGGAATTTTTATCACAGCTGTCACTGATAATGCCACAAAAAAATTGTCCACAAAACAATGCTATGCATCTTTACCATGAAGTTGTTTGCTCTGTTGCTTGGTGTGGTGCTTTACCCTTTTATTGTTTTTTATGAAACTTTTGCTTGTCAAAGTGCTGTTTTGGAGGAAAAAAGTGATTATTTTATATATAAATAGCTTTTAAGGTCTTCTGACCTAGGAGTGTGTAATTTCTGTGTTTCCTCCTACTTTTCAAGGTGGCTAATATATCTATTTTTGTAACTTAGAATTTTAAAATACTGAATAATTCAGCATAACATTTATTGCCTAAAAGTGATGCAGAAGTTTGTCCAAAGTTGCAGTAACTAGTAAGGTGAAATGAAGTGGTTACTGAGCACCTCTTCTTTGCATGAACCTAAGTATAACCTCAAAGCCTGTTTCTTGGTCAGCCCTTCCTTTTCCTGGGAGGAAGAGTGACTTCATTTCTCAGATAATTTTGGAAAAAAGGGGATGGTGTCCCTTAAGTATAAGAATTTCCATTTCTGTAGAGTTTTTCTAACAACAGTGTCACCATCTGCAATAGTGCTCCAATTTAAACGTAGCCTTCTCACTTTTAATTACTGAAAATTGGAAGTCCTTTACAGCAAATTTGCCAACTTTAAGTGCCTTGGGTAAGGTCACATGTAGTCACATGTAATTAAAAGGTATTGTTATGGAAATCAGTTGTTGGACTGTATATCCTGAGGATCCTTTGTTACTGGGATGTGAGCTTAGTGTGAGCTATGAGGTTTAGAGGGCGCTGCTGGAACCTACAATTAGGTTTTTTTCGGAGACCGATTTACACACAGCACAGCTTTTTAATTCTCTAGGTAAATGTGTCAGGATTCCCAAATAGAGCATGGAATTGAACAGTTTTACTCCCGGTGTTATTGAAACTGAGGACACTGTTCTGAAAACTTCATTTTAGTTGAATAGGATGAAACAGATTATTCGCTATCTCACTTAAGCATGCCTACCATTAGATTGTTCACGAGATTTGATTTCCTGAAAGAGTTTTCTGTTAACAATCTTTCAGTTACTGTTTAAAGTTTTTTATGACCATTTAAAGAAGGGAGCTACCAAACTGTACTTTGGACCTTTAAATGATTGTGAATGGGCCTCTAATGATAGCAGAGATTCCTATTTTAAAACCATGAAATTGTTAATTTGTCTATCTTTACAGCTTTCTCACTTAGTTTGATAATTCTAAGCAATTTAAAATCCAATTATTTCCAAAATATGACAGTAATTAGATTAGTGTTTTTACATGAACAGAACATGTAGCATAAAATTCATTTTGAGGGATATTATTTTATAGTTATTTGACTTGGAATCTAAACTATCATACTAAGATTTCCTGTGGCAACAGGAAAAGGGTTAATGTTTAAAACAGTCTTAAAATGAAAGCAAATATGACTTTAATGTACAGTTTGTATTAGTATGTATAAAAAGCTCTGAGAGAATACAAATGAAGCAAATAATGCAAATATATATAGTATTGATGGGAGGTTTTCTGCCCTGTTAGGTGAAGATAGAACAGAATTCATTAAATATGGTAAAAGAACAAATTGCTGCTTCACTAAAGATACAAAGTTAGTATTTGCATAAACAACTGCACAACTTATATACAGCAAAAATGAGGTCAGTTACTGGGGGGAAGAAACATGGAATGACAGTGATGTGATAAAACCCAAAATGTTTTTCACCTTGGGTATGTTTGACAAGGCATGGCTTTTGTCTCTGATAACAGATAAGGTCTGGCTTTGTTGTGTGTTCTTGTACCTCCCCGCTGCTGATCCAGCCTGCAGTGTTGTCAGCTCAGTGAGGAATGTCAGTAGACTGTAGCAAAAGGGACGTTAAATGGCTGACGCTGAGGAATGGCAATAAATGAGATGGGAGCTAAATATATAGATTTGTGACATTCTAGCAGCTGGCTTAAGTCCTGCTGTTTGTTGCTTGGGTATACTAGCCTTAAAAAGGAAGAGAATGCATTGTAGCACGAGGAAGAAAAAAAAACCAGCTGGTGGCTTATCAGTCAGCCTAAATGACAGGGAAGGTTAAAGAGTTTGGAAGGACAAACTTTGAAAGAGTGCTTTTATTAGTAACATAAAATTCTTGATTTGATATAAATAGTGTTATCAAATTAGTCTAAAACTTCGCAGTTTTCAATGGCTCATTCGTTGCGAAAAGAAATGCATACTTCAGTTGCTGTCCAAAAAAAGTACTTAGTTATTTTTGATTCAAGCAGTTTGTTGGTGATGTTACATTAATGATCTTTTGACATTCTCTCACTCCTTAGTGGGACTCTTTGAAACATTTTGATACTTGATTAAGTATCTTACCATTTAATACTTAAAATACTTAAAAATGTTTATTTTTGTAATGGGTGAAAGCATGAGTGCTTTTGGATGGTATCTTAATCCTTCCTTTATTAGAGATGTGTAAAAGTATCATGTGGTTTAAAAATGTGATTTTATATTTGAGGTCTTTACAGAATGAAAGATAATGTTTGGAAAAAAATCAGTGTTGAATTGCATAAAAGCCTCATATTTTATCCATAACTTCTACCTACATCCAGTTCTCTTACACGCACTGAAGACTTTATAATGTAAGTTTGAAATTACTGCAGCACCTCAGCTGGAAGATCAGTTCTGCCTGTTACTGCTTTGTGTTGATTGAGGTTTCTGCTGTTTCTTCTCAGGAACTTACTTAGTTTTTGACCTAGGTTTGATTGTTTCTCTGGGCGTACAGCTGTCAGTTGACCCAGAGAGCAGTGAAGAGCAAAATCTCAATTATGGCTCCTCAATAAGTAAACTAGTAATGAAAAAGCCTTTCTGTCCTCTCTCACATCTGTAATAAGTGTCTGTTGGTAGGGCACCCTAGAGGCTGTCCTCTGCTGGGCTTAGCAGGTGATAAGGAATGGGCCTGGCCTTTCCTAAAAGAAGCAGTGGGCTAAAACCAGGGAAACTGTACTCCAGCCTAAAAGCCTTTAGTGGAGAAGGCGTTTTGCCATTTTTTCTTTCATTCTTAAATGTGGACAGGCTTCTTGTGCAGCAGCATAATCTAAAACGTGGAAGAGATCAGGAAATTCCAGATGCTCTCCTTTTAGGAGGAGCTGTTATGTCTCCTTCCTAAGGTTTGTTGAAGTGTTTGTAGAAGGGAGGTGTAGCCCAGGAGCTTACTGGCAGTTTGTAGAAGACTGCACCACTGACAGATGGGGCTCATTTGTCTTCATGTTAAGAACTGGATTATTTTTTTTCCCCATGATCCGAGCAGCTTGTGCTTGTAACAGTAGCGCTGTCAGAGTGGTTTTCTATCAGTTTGGGATAGTCTTCTTTGAGATGGATTTATTGTCTTTGTATGTGTTTCTTTTCTACGCAGAGTGAGAAAATAGATATGAGGAAATTCAGGTGGACTGCACGTACATAGTATGATGATGCATCAGATGGTTTTCAGGCCTTGACTAAAGGAGATTAGAGGGATTTGAGCTTTGGTCAGGGAATTTGGTGTATTGTGTTTAGTCAGATTTGGTTTTTATATACCTCTATAGTGAGATTTATAGCTGTGGAGCTATAAAGTAATTTTCTTGCATCTGGTGTGTGATACCATTTATGAAGTGCTGGTTACCTTTTGAATTAGCTACAGGCCTTTGTTGATCTCCATTTTGAATTCTGTAGGTTTTGTAGGTCAGTGCAAATACTACCTTTGTGATACATAGCACAAAAAAGTATTGGAATAAATTGGCAAAACTGTAGTGAATTTAATAAACTTACCTTTATTTCCTTCTACCTAATGCAAGTGCTGATTGTTTACAGTATTAGTTTTTTTACCAGATGATCTAATTCTGTACAGTAGAAGACAGAGGCACACAGCTTTCATAGTTCCATGCTAGAGATCAGTAATTTATAAGTTACTCTTAAATCAGTTCTCTCAAACTTCCTAGTCCATTTATCTAACTTCCACTGCTTCTCCTTAAAGCAACTTAAGAAGTACAACTTATGCAGTGTTTTAAAGTTTCTTCACTCTTTTGACAATATAATGCAAGGTCTTTATGACAGTGCTATGTCATTAGTTTTCACAAAAAAAAATAGAGATCTTCCTTTGGGTTTCTTTTACTTTATGGCTTCCATCTGAAGGTTGTATTACATAAAGCCAAAATTATACGATAAAAGTATAATTTTACTACAGAAAAATGAAAAAAACTAAATGCCTTAGACAATCCTAGGACAGTAAAGCTCCTTAGTAATCACTTAATTTTAACCTAAATGATAAATGTCTTGGCATAAATATGTACTTCTTAGCTTTTAGAAAACTAAACAGTATCAGTTAGATGTGGTAATTTTTCAAATCTAATAAGTTAGGATATTTAACTTTTTAGTATGCTGTTAGATCCAGGGACCATATTGTGGAAAAAATGTTAGCTCTTCAGTAGCTAATCAGGCAAAACTGCTCGTGAGAGTAAAGATATTGTCTTTGTGTTGACATATAAAAATATTTTTTCAACTTTCCCAGCTTTGATAACACATGGGCACATGGTGTTTAAAAAAATCAGTTGGAATCTTTCTCACAGGGAAGTTGAAAATAGGTTTTCTGGGAAGACTGTGTTATATTTCATGGTTGCATGTGTGGATGAAAATTACATTGGTACACTAGATAAAAAGAGAAATATATTTTGAATATTTGGAGTTTTGGATGTATGGGAATTCGTCCTGAATTCTTATGGCTACATTTTGATAAGTTCTGACAGATACCTAGTTCAAACAGATGACAAAAGAAAGTGTATGTGGAACTTCCGTGCCTAGTTGTAATGCATTCAGTCAACTAGGTTTAGCTACTGCTGACATTCTGCCTTGTGTATTAGAATTTCTGTGCTAAAAATTAAATGTTTAGATAAATTTTTAGCTATAATGATAACATTGTATTAAAAAATTTGGCCATCTGATTGAAACACAAAATATTTAATCTGGATACTCAGGTTCTCTTATAAAATACAAGTTAAGAATTCAGAGAAAGAAGGCTGTATACTTCAGTGCTACTTGGAAAAAAAAATCTGTGCTCTGGGATTTCTTTTTACTTTGATAAAGAAAGCTCTATCACCATTAT
>JBCJKH010052617.1:34669-45674 GCA_039877255.1 Loriculus beryllinus | reverse complement strand
AAGTGTCCAGCCTCAACTTCTCCTTCCACTATCTGTTGTCACTGTAAATAAAGAAATGCTTGATGTTGACCAAATTTTCACATATTATTAGGAAATAAATACCGTGATTCAAGTCTACTTTGAAGAAACTTCTGTCTCTTGGCCTCATGGTAGTTTCGGTAGAATACCTTCTTGACACTACAGATAAAAATTATGCTGGAGGGAAGGGACTAACCCTAGTGGTAAAACCATATGTTTCTAAGCTCACCATTGAGCATTTTCATAAGTTTAATCATATCTAATATGATCTAATTGAAGAATTTATCATTTGTAACATACAGTTAAAATCCCGGTGGTATAATATAGCAGTAACTTGTACAAATTTGTCTGGAAAAGTGCAAGCAATTTTTTTTGTTTACAGTATTATCACATATTTTACATTTTATGGCAGTTTGGAGAAAATAAAAGCTATTGAGTTAGTTTAGAATAATTTGCTTGTATTCGCTGAACTGAGCAAACAGTCTTTCACTTCTCCTTTATAACAGCCATTTTATAAGCACTGGAGCTTTACCCACCCACAGCATGAAAATAACTAAGAATTGTGTTTTAAGAGCTGTGTCACATGCATGTACGTTGTGTGTGTGAATACCGTACTGTTACAGTCCTCTGGAGAGAAACAGAGCAGTTGTGGATCCGACTTTCTAAACCCCATCTCCTGGGATGAAAACAAAAGCTCTCTTAGTCATCCTTGCTGCTGTGTATCACATGACTTTCTTTTTCTTTGGAGTTTCTTGAGAAAAAGAGATGCCCAGTTGTAATTTTTACACAAACATTCCAGCCCTGAAATTCTTGTATAATAAATAACTGGAAATGCTAACGATAACCAAAATATTTTTAAAACACATTCTGATATCTGTTGTCTGTCAGACGTAGCTGGCATTGGCACTCATCTGCCAGCAGAATTACTTCTCAAGTCCTAATACATGTTTATTTTAGACTGCGAGCTTTTCCAGAGGGGATATACCCTGACTAATGTATGTCAGTGAGGGAAGTATTGAAACGCTACTTCTACACCAAACCAAAACTGCCAGAAATGAAATTCACTTCACATACAAAAGGAACCAAAATGTCATAAGAAAACAGAAACGTCAGAGATACTCACCTCCCTAACCCATTGCTAATGTAGATACATTGCCACTTTGCTTATAGCTTTGCATATAAGAATATTTTCTTGTTTACCTTCACAAAAGAATGATTTGAAGTTATTTTCACATCTTTCATCTATCGATATTTTTATATTCAACATTTGGTTTTTTAAGTCTGCCTGCCATTGGTCGCTCTAAGTCACTCCCTGGATCCGTGTATTGGTATAGATAGTGTAGACGAGCAGATCTATATGTCATGCTCCACTTCCTATATGTGGGATGCTTCAGTACAGCTGTGGTGGACATCTCTGGACTACTGATAACCACTGAATACACCCTACTAGTTTAGCTTGTGTTGTCCCAGAATCCAAATCCTGTGGAAAGCCCCATTCTGAAAACTGAATTTTGTTTTAAGCAGCATAAGAAATTTAGCACATAAATTTCTGCTTGATTTCCCTACCACATTTTAGCATTCTTTGGGATTTAGGTCAGTACATTTTTATTGCTCATGACACCCTTCTTCTTGTCACCTCACCCTTCTGGGATTCCCTTCTAGGTTACTCTCTTCCTCTCCCTTCTAGGGTACTCTCTTCCTCTAATCAGGGACTCTTTCCCTCTGACCTTTGGCAATTGTGTCAGCTCCATTTGGTTCATCGGTGGAAGAGGACATTCTTGCCTGTAAAGCCCTTGTCTTTTGGAGTGTTCTCAATGTCTCAGCTTTAGCAAGCCTGAACACTTGTTTGGGTCTTTCTGTTTGTTTCATGTTCCCTGCTTGGTATAGCTCTGCACTCTACACTTGCCTCCATCCAGCTCTCTGAGACAAAAAGGATCCTCTTAGGTAGTGCACACTCATTAACATCCCCTCTCTCTGTTTGAAGTCTTAATGACTTCTTTTTCTCCTCTTTACTCTTTTGCATGATGGGATTCTGACAAGCCTTTAGCTGTTTTGCTGCTCTCAGAGGGATGGGATTGTACACAGATTTCTTCAGTGCCAGCAGAGCACACATCAGAGATTGTTCCAATCCCCCACTGTGCCAAAACAAGCTTTTGCATCTGGGAACCCCACCTGGCCTGCAACTGCTTCTTTCAAACTACAGCACATCATGGACAACCACCTCCAAGGCAAGGGATGTGGCAACCCTGACTCTTTCCCATGTAATCTCTCACTGTAGGAGATGGCTGGAGTGCAGCCACAGGCTCACCAGCATACTGCCTGTCATACAGACTGGCTCTGGCTCTCCTCAGCTTTGGTGATGCTTACAGTCATGCTTTGCTGTCACACGCAAAGTTGCATCCTAGAAGTGAGAAGGAGGCTAGCTGAAAAAGTGCTTTGATTAGACAGAAGTCTGGCATTGCTATAGCAGCCACACACACACACACAACTCTGGTAGCCCGGGACGTGCAACACTTACAGGAACATGATTCACTGCAAAGAATGCCCCTCTTTAGCCACTCTTATTCCCATCCTCTTTGCAAAAGGAGACTGGAAAAAGAGAAGAATAAAGAGAGAGTCCACAGCAGGTGGATCTTTGAAATTTTGCTGCTTGTACCTTCCTCTCTCTGAAAGAGCTGCGACATGAGGATTTGGTCTAAGTAGAATCATAGAATCATAGAATAGTTAGGGTTGAAAAGGACATAAAGATCATCTAGTTCCAAACCGCCTGCCATAAGCAGGGACACCTCACACTAAACCATACCACGCAAAGCTTCATCCAACCTGACCTTGAACACTGCCAGGGATGAAGCATTCACCACTTCTTTAGGCACCCTGTGCCAATGCCTCAGCACCCTCACAGTAAAGAACATCCCTCACAGATAGCTATTGGGTCTGGTTCCATGTGTCTGCAGGGGCTGAGGCTCTGCCTGGCCTTTCGTGGGAGGAACAGCACCATGCTTGTACCATACCCTGCAGCATTGCTGAGATTCCCATTTCCTTAATTCTTAATATTCTTCCAGCAAAACAGGGAGTCCTGCCCACCCCTCCCCATCTGCACTTCGGAGTATGGGCAAATGTCAGACTTTTTCTTTCCCCAGTGTCACTGTCCCTGCAAACCAGCCTCTCTCTCAGGGTTAGAGAAAGAAAATTTCAGATTAATCCAATCTATTTCTTGGGGTTCATTTACTCCTTTAACACCTTTTTCCTCCAGTTAGGATTCTTAAATTTCAAAACTCTCTAGAATTCAAAAGGAAACCCAACTCTTCAGACACAAAAGGCTTTGTTATGAAATCCTGTTAATGGAACGTGCTGCTGGTTCCAAAGCTTTTTATCTGGGATATTCCCAGATTGTATTATTTTGTCAATTATTTTCTTTTTAATCCTTGCCACCTTTTCCTAGCTGAAATTGCCATTGCTGTCTGAAGGTGTTCCGGAGTATTTGCTGTTATTCACTCCTTTTTCACTAAAGTGGATTTGAAGCCTGTGTGTGGTATGGAACAGCACAATAAAACCGTACGGCAGTAGCCCCTTATCATCAGGGATTTGGTCAGAGACAAGGAGCTGGAAGGGGCAGAGAGACACCTGAAGCATATCTTGGCACTGCAGAGGTGTCTATGTAGAAGTTGTCACTCTGAATAGTGGCCGTATTCTGTACGGTGATAGGAAAGCCCCGATGGAATCCACACGTCAGCTGGAGAGTTGTTACAGACCTAGACATGGGAAAAGGTTGAATCCAGTGGCCAAGCATCCCTGCAGAGGGTCAGGCTGTGCCGCTGGTGGAGATTTCATGCTGCAAGTGGGGACAGGTGCTGGCTGGTGGAGCAGGGACAGGGTAAGCAGTGCTAAAGCTCCTTTCTCATGCATGGGATTTGCATACAACTAGTTTTCTCCAGATTCCCAAAACAACCCTTCCTCTGCCTGCCCCTCATCTCTGCAGCTTAATGCTCCAGCAACACGGCTCCATCTCCCCTTTCTTCCCCCCCTGTTTCACAGTCACTTCCCTCCCTCCTTTCGTTCTTTCACTCTTTTTCTTCTCCTTTTTCTTTTCAGTTTCTTCCTTGCTGCTGCTTGGGTTTTATTGTTGACTTTTAAAAATGGAACCTGGCTGTAGAACTCCCTGTATAGATTATCCATTTTTCAAGAGTGCTGTTGATATTGTATGGGGAGAGATTTCAGGAGGAACATACATAACTGCAATCGAGCAAAGAGCAAAAACGCTTCCTCGAGAGAATTCCTCACAGTTCACTAAGGAAAAACAAAGCCCAGACACTGAATCATAAACCTCCAGCTCAATTATAGACACACAGCAGCGTAGTATCAAAGCGCTGCTGTTAGTGCTGCTCAGCTGCTGCCTGTGTGCCTGCCCAGCCTAGGCAAGGAGCTGATGGAGCACTGAGCTAAGTAATTCTTCAGAAATACTCCATTTAGGAAAAGAAGCAGTAAGAACTATTAGCAATTTCAGTGTGTCAAGAAACTGGGCATTTCATCTGCGGGAGGCAAGCGGGGAATCAGTCAAGGTGTTTTCATCAATGAGGGAAATAAAATGGGATGAAGAGAAGAAAAATAGGAGGAACATGGAGGCAGAGAGAAGCAAGGAGAAAAAGAGCAGATTGAAATCTTCCTGCAAATGAGAGGAGCAGAGCAGGGGTAGGAGGAAATGGGTGTCAGAAGTTTGGTGGAGATTGTGTGAACTGCCTCACTTTTGGAATAAGTGGCAATTAAGTTGTAAAATAAAATATCTCAATTAAATGCTTTTTATAAACTTAAAGGTCCTGTGGAGACAGGCTGAGAGAGCTGGAGTTGTTCAGCCTGAAGAAGACCTCTGTGACTCGGCATCAGTTTTGATACAGCAGAGACCTGACTTCTTTCCCTTGGCCTCTTCCACCCATCAATTTGAATAGCATTTCATCTTGAGTCCCAAACCTGTTATCTCTCTTCCCATTACCCCTTTGATCATGCTGGTTTGCAGTTCCTTTTCCTAATAAAGCAGCAAATTTAGCAGCTCAGGAGGAGGTAATGGGCAGGTCTCTCCATCATCCTCAGAACCATTACCGCTCACATCTTCCCTCTCAGTACAGCGCATTTGTATGTTTAATTTAAGAAGGTTATCTGTCAAAAGTGATATCTCAAGGTAGCACTGAGCTGGATAAATATGTCAGAAACAATAGTTCCTGCTGGGAGAAACAAATGTTCACAAAATTCAGAGTTTGGAGGATCTCAAGCCTGAGACTGACAACTCTGTTTCAGAACTACCTCCTGCAATCTCTCCATCACCCTTTGGTATGATGGCCCTAACAGCAGCAAGGGGCAGAGACCAGCTTGGTTACACCTTCAGCTCAAAAAGGGAATAGTCTCTTGGAGGGGACAGCAAGTGAGTGATCCCAGTTGGCATATTAATTCAGCTCTGAGCACATAAGGGAAATGATTACAGAAAATGGGACTTATACGCAGAAGCAGGCTTTAGATCCTTGTAACATTGGTTTCCTGTCCTTTCCATCCTTTTAGATGTAGATACAGGTAGAGGTATCACCTCCAGTTCTCAGGGGCAATAAAGACAGAAGTGTTCAGGTCCAGATTTGTGTCTAGCCAAGACTATTGTCTGCATGCCTGACGTCTTTTGAGGACAAACAGTAAATCAGATGGCCTCCCTCCAAAGAGAGATGCCAGAAATTCTGGCTCCCCCGTATAGAGGCTGGAGTCACAGAAGGGAAAGGGGGCTCTAGGGAGGCCACAACTACTGGCTGGTGGGAAGAAAGACATGACCATGGTGAGGAGCAGAAGTTCTCATTCATGCTCAGCCCTCAGTAACTGACTGTGACAGGAGTGGTTTGCAGTGCTGCAAGCCTGTGTTTTGCAGTAACCATCCTACAGCTGGTTCACTTTGAGGCCATCTGATCGAGCCATCTGCTCTGGTTTGTCTCAGCCCCTTGAGTTGTTTGGGTCCAACTTGCCGTCTGCAGAGAGCCCAGCATAAGGTGTTCCTCTGAAAATTCTCTGGATTTCCAGATGTTACTAGAAAGCAACCTTGCATTGCAGAGAGCACAACTGCAGTGCAAAACCCAGCTCTTCTGACAGAGGGAACAGTGAGGATTGCACACCAGTTCCTGGTAAATATGTGAACAAAAGTCGTCTTTAAAACTGGCAAGAGAAGAGGGCACGTCCTCCTCTCTAATCCAACACTAAGACCAGTGGAGTCAAACGTCTCCATAGCAAATAAAGCCAGAGATGATGAGGCAGGGTGAGATGCAGCCTCTCAGCCCCTCCTGGCTCGCAGGGAAAAGCATGACCCCTGTTGAGCAGTGCTGAGAAATGAATCCCATGCTGGGAAAGCAGGAGCAGCCCCAGCATAAACAAAGCCAGTTTGGCTTTTGAAGCTGAATATCTTAATCCCGGAGGTCAGTAGGCTAATGACAAGAAATATCAAAGTTAAAGGAGGCAATCGCTTCAATCAGGTAAGTGATTAAAATCAGCCTTTGAAGCACCCAAAGGTCCCTGCTGCTGCTGTCAAAAAGGAAGAGGGAAAAAGGCAGCCTTGGGTAAATCTCAGCTCTTCAAAGCATTCCCAGCTGCTGGGAAGCTCAGCAACTCAACCTTAGAGCAGGGCACATCACTGCTTTGGGTGCCAAAATAGCCCCGGTCCCCAGCTGCCTCCTGCACATCACAGGGCGTGGGGTCACTCACCTGAAGGATGCTCTTGGTGGAATAAACTCGTGGGGCATATGGTCTGTTTTCCTCTTGTTTTCCCTTCCTGAGAGCATGGAGTTCAAAGCCCACATTTGACAGATGGTAAGAGTTGAATTTAGAGGATCTAGTGCCAGATGAAAAATGCCATAGCTGTCTGATGCTGCAGGCTTTCCCCACCGGATCAGATTTGCTCAAAGAACCACACAGGTTAGGTTTGTGCTGGCTTTATCCCAAATAAGTCACTTGTCTGCATCACTCTCACATCAGTGTGGTCACTGTCTGTCCTCGTGGTACCAGTAGAAAGCCAGTTTTACCTTTTAACTCTGCAGAAAGGTGATCGGATGCTGGTAACAGATTTATATCAAGCTGGTGCTGCAGGATAATGCTTAGCTTTGGCTTTAATGGGTGTGAGGAGAGGTTCATCTCACTGCATCCACTGCAGAGTTCAGGAGGGAGACCACCTGGTCCAAGCAGGACCAGTGGTGGTGAAGATGAAAAACCCTCTGGTGATGTCTCTGACTCCAACAGGAGCTGTGGTGACTAGCTAGGACTAGTGACCCAGCTCTGAGACGGTAGCAGCAGCAGCTAAAGCCCATTCCAGGTCCAAGCAGTCAGTGGTGCAGGTCTTTCTCATCTCTGCACCTTCTGCATGTTGCTTATAGGAGCACTCCAAGCCTGTCACCACCACCTCCAGTAACTACTTTAAGCTGTTCCTTCCCATGCAGAGGCATTTTACAGTGCTTGGAAGACAGGAGCCCTTTAAGAGCGGAGCTTAAAGGCAGTGTTAGCCTTAGCTAAGACTTTGCTTGGTCTCTTTGATCCTCCAGATCCCAGCCACTTACCCTGCCTGATCTTTCAATCCCTCCAATTCCATCATTTTACCCAGCAGGTGCTTTGAGCCAGCCATGTGCATTAGCAGGTGACGAACAGCCTGAGAGGAGAGAAATGGTCCCAGGCCATGCTCCAGGGGGACAGCTAACTGTGCCTGCCCAGAGTGGGTGGGAAGCGGTTCTTTGTGGGGATTTGGGGAAGTGCTGATCAAAACCACCAGATGTACAAGGCAAGGCTTGCATCTTTATTTTGCAAACTTGAAATAGTGCTGGAGTGGAAAAGCTTTGTTATTCTACCTGTCCCATCCCTGTTCTCATGCGGAGCCATTGCTCAGTCTTATTTGTAGGCTCCTACAGAAACATTTTGTGGGTTCCAGTGCAATGCAGCTGTGGAAAGGGTAGTTCATTTCCTGCTGGCAGCTTACTGAAAATTGACAGGATATTACTTCTGGAGAGATTTCTTGTAAATTTATGTGGTTTATTGTAAAATTCACCTCTCTCAGGAATGCACATCACAAAAAAGCAGCGGCAACCTACAAACAGAATTAAAGCTATGGAATAATCAGGGCTTCTAACAATGCTTTTCGATGTAAAATACAGATTGGGGTATTTAGTGACATGGTTTAGTGGTGGACTTGGCAATCCTGGGGTAAAGGTTGGACTTGACGATCTTAAAGGTCTTTCCAACCTAGTTGATTCTATGCTTTTATGTCAAAGCCTGTCAAATGCAACTGCATTCGGCAAACAGCAATGATGACCTGTGGGAAGGAAGTCCTCAGTCAGTCCAAACCCTCCTCCATATTCTCCTTTCCTTGCAGCATATTCCAGGGGGAAATTCTTCCATGATCCCAAATCTGGTGAATGCTGCATGCAGAAATCAAGACCATCAGCACTTCACTGACAGGACCACATGCAGTGATGCTGACCAGAGCTGCTTTGAGTGTGTATATGGATTTTCAGCTGCATGTTCAGGTACATACAGCTGCATGTATGCCTCTGGGTATTTCTGTTGCTTCAACAGCATTTACTAGAAACACCAAGTTATCCAGAGCAGTAGAGATGGCTGCAAAGAATTGCAGAAAGACCAGAGAGACTGGGTGAACAAGCAACCAAGTGATGGATTAAGTCTAATATGGATAAACATAAAGTGATGCACATGGGCTAATAAGCAGTTCTGTATTTCTAATATTAGGCTGTGAGCAGGCAGGATGGGGATCTCGAGGCTATAACAGATTGCTCTGTGAAAATTCAGAAATGCTCAAAAGAAACAGTAGGAATTATTAGAGAACAAAATAGAGAACATCTATTTTGGTGCTTTATGCCACTGAATAAATTCATGGCTTGCCTGCATCTTGAAAGCTGGGCACAGTCTGGGCTTTCTGTTTTGAAAAGAATAAAGTGGGAATGAAAAAAAGTCCAGGGGAAAGCAGCAAAAGTCATCAAAGATATGAAACAGCTTCCAAATGAGAACCAGGACTTTGCAGAATGGAGACTGCAAAATCAGAATGGAAAGGCACAAGAGATGGAATGCAGAACAAAGACAACAGGTAGGAAATGACTCTTCGTGGTCTATCCTAATGCAAGTGTTTGGGATCATTAAGTGAAAGCAGTAATTGCATGGCTCAAAATAGGCAAAAGAAGGGAGGCACTTTTCACACATCACACAGCTCAGCTGTGGAGCTTCTCACTTCAGGAGCCCATAGATACCAGATTTCAGATGGATTCAAAAAGCAGCTGGGCAAGTTCATAGAAGAATAATCCATCGAAGGCCTTTAAATTCAACAGAAACCTGAGACTCTGGCTCAGGGAGTGCATGAGTTCCTGGCTCTTGGGACAGTGATCAAAGGAGCTATCATTATATTCGCTCCCTCTCCCTTGCTGTCAAAGGCAGGTAGTGAGCTCAGTGGATTTTTGCTCCAGTCTAATACAGTTAACCTTAACTGAGCACAGTCAAGGAACACACTCTCTGATGTCTAAAAGCACTTTAATACAAATTTTTCTCCTTTTACTCAGGTTTTATGCTTGCAAGCATCCTATCTTGCACTCTGCAGTGTATTTGGGCCAGGTTGGACAGGCTATGGGCAGTCTGGTCTAGTGGAAGGTGCCCCTGCCCATGGCAGGCAGCTGGAACTGGATGAGCTTTAAGGTCCCTTTCAACACAAACCAGTCTGGGAAATCTTTGGTTCTATGGTGCTAGGGGTGAAGATCAGCAGGGAAAGGTGGAGACAGAGCTCTGGGCATGGAGCAGCATCTCCCTCATTGCTGCTGTCAGCTTCCCAGCCCCATCTCCAGTCACCACAGGGAGCATCTTGCACATCCTTTGACCCTCTGAGAACTACTTAAAGCTGGTGGCTGGTGGCAGTGTGGTATATAGCCATCACCAAAGTGTGGCAGGGTTTACTGTGCAGGGTAACAGGGTCATCATTTCTCTTCGAAGAAATCTAACTTCAATGCAATGTTTTACATCCTTGGGGGTGTAAAGGGGTAGGAGAAGAAGGGGAGAGATGGGAAATGATAGTGCATTTAAATATATGTTTTAATCAAACCCTGTAGATTACTTTAAGTAATGTTTTAACAAGATACAATTGCAAGAGTTGAGCAATGTTTCTATAATTATGCTGTTGTGTTTTTCTTTTTATTTAGCAACAAAATACGGAATTTAATTTACAGGCCTTTAGCCATGGTAGATGAATTTTTATGGGGTAAATTCACACTCCAGTTTTGCTATCAGGTTGCACTACAAGGAGCTGGTTCTTTTTATTATTATTAGACCAGGCTGTCAAAGCCAGTTATATTGCTCTCCTAAAACTAGATGCAAAATCACTCTCCTCTGTGCAGCATTAATAAAAATGGGGCTCTTCTTACTGCAAAATTCCTTATTTTTAATTCATGGAGAAAGGGGTGGGGGAGTGGATCATAATCTTCCCTTTCTCTTCTTTCACCCAAAACAAGTAATTTCTACAGAGGCTCTTCCAGGCAGATGAAACCGATGTTGGCTTTGTGCAGAACCAGAGGAACCACAGAACATCAGTTGCAGGGGGTCTCTGGAGGTCTCTGGCTCAAGGTCCTCCTCAAAGTGGGACTAGCACCAATGCTAGACCAGGTCAACTATGACCTCCAAGGATGGAGATCCTGTGGCCTCTCTGGGATTTGGGCAGTATAGATGTAAACAAACAGGCATCAGGAAACAAACACCATGTCCAATGCAAATATTTCCATGGACACCAGCATTTGCCTTCTGCCTCCACCCCAAAAGCAAGGAAAGTATCTTCAAATCAGTGTTAAATGCCAGTTTGCAGTGTTTGCACTCTCTCTAGAGAGAACAGCACGAGTACTAATACATCTTGTTCCATTCCACAACATTTGCTGTGACCCTGTCAAAGTCATTATCATTACTCAAATTAGGCCTAAGAATCTAACTAAAAAATGTG
>JBCJKH010052617.1:9209-21086 GCA_039877255.1 Loriculus beryllinus | reverse complement strand
CAGGCTTCACCCTAGAGGTGTTCACTTAGGGGTTTAAATATCAGCTTTGCAGCAGTGCCAGGAACTAGATGTTTGAATAAGGCTTGAATCAAAATGGTTCAAAGAAGGAATCTGATACTAATACACTGGAAACAGAGTCCAAGCTTTTCTTCAGATTACGGCTCAGTCTGCTTTTCAGATTGTTGATTTAGGGATTTTCCTTTGCCTCTTATAATCTTTGAAATACTTTCTTTTCAACTTCTACCTTAGAAGAGATTCCATTAATTCAGATTTTGCTTTTCTTTGGTATTTCCCTCTACCAGTCAGCTCCCTTGTTAGGGTCCCAGCTGTGGAACAGCTGAAAAATACCCTTTTCCTCCAGTGAACCCTTGTTCTGCTTGGAATGTAGTACAATGAACCATCTTGTTGGGTACAGGATGAAGCCATCCATTGAGTGGCCTCTTAATCTGCAGAACCCTCCTGGTCCTGGAGCTAATGCACTTGGTTCAAGATGTACCAGAGCTTAAGTAAAGCCTCTTTGTACCTGCCTCCAAGTAGCCCAAAATCAAAACTGTATAATACTTTGTGGTGGTCCTCTCAAGCCCTGTGACTCTACCAGAGCTGGTCTGTTCAGCACAAATGAGATTTGGTGCAGAGACTTAAACATTCACAGTCCTGTGTAATTGTTATTGTCTGGAAGCCCAGTTCCTTGCTGCTTCTTCCAGTTAATGAAGATGCTAAGTATGATTCCTCAACCACACATGTCCAGAAAGCAGTTGTTCAGCTATAAAAGGCACAAAGGAGTGATGCGAGTCACATCCCTGGCGAGTGCCTGGGCTATGGAGCCAAAGCAGCACATTGAACTGAAGCTTGCAGAACATCAGGAACAAAGCCCTCAAGCTGCAGATCCTGTGAGGTGCAAGCCTAAAGGGAGCTCTGAGCAGTTCATGGTCAGTTCTGCACATAGCTGCAGGCAGAAATGTTAGTACTGCTGAGATGTTAGTGAAATAACTGGTTGTTTCCTTGGTATCTGCACCCTCAAGGTCCACTGGAAGAGGTCGCAATCTGGTATTTCCACTCCAGAATGGCAGACAAAAGCCTGCATGCCTTCACCAATCTAACCCTAAGCACACACGCACATCGTCACATCACATTTCTCCTCAGTCTCCCCCAGGATGCATCTGAATCCTGGGTGAAAACTCATTCAGCATTAAATACTTTGCTAGCTGGATTAGCCCGAAGGGTTGCTTGTAATTGCAGTATTGTTAGGGCTGCTTTTCATTTAGAATCATTCTGTTAGAGATGCTTTCATACCAAGTCCTGTAATTTTCCTACTAGTGGGCTGGGTGTAAACTCCTTGCTAAGCTGATAGATGTCTTTTTCTATAAAGTCAATTACTGTAGAAAATCCACTAATACAAAAGGCATAATGCAATTATTTGGAATTGATTTCTTATAAGCTTATGAATAGACATTTGGGCAGGTTCAAGTTTACTGAGAGAGTTTATAATAATAGCTGTCACATTTTACATTAGTTTTCATCCCTGGGGATTTCAAAGCACTTTTAAAACCCTGAACTCTCATCTCTAAAAAGAAGGCATGGCCCAGTGCCCACTTGTCTCTTGCTGGGGAAATCTGCATTCGATTCTCCCTTTCACCAAAGCCTCCCAACACAATCCTGCATAAGTCTTCAAACTGCTCCTACAAAATGAACAAAAATGCATGCTCCTTCTGCAGGGCAGTGGCAGGAAAGAAACCCTAATGACTGGCAGGGGTAAGAAGATGCAAAATGATGTGGGGAAAGTCCCTTTAGACCAGAGATCAACTGCCCTAACTGATCTCTTCTTCAGATGCTGACTCAGCTGGTCACCTTGCCTGAAGCCCTTTGATAAAGCAGTTGAGATGCCAGAGGAGAGGATCAATCCTATTTGCATGCTTAAAATGGGAGAGATGTCCCATTGCCAGTGGGGGGGGGGGGCCTAATTTTCTCCATGGACTTTAAAGGAACCTAAGAATGAGAATACAGATTTAGGCTTTTCACAATATAAAGCTGAAGGCCTTCTCCCCCATATAGCATGGAATTCCCAGCAGTTGATTGAGATCCATGGACACTTTGGGGTTTTAGCAGTAAAAGGCAAGTGGTGATGATGCAAGTCAGGTTGGACAGGACTTGGTGCAACCTGCTCTAGTGGAAGGTGTCCCTGCCCATGGCAAGGGGTTGGAACTGGATGAGGTTGAAGGTCCCTTTAACCCCAAACCAGTCTGTGATAATAGTAACAACAGTGATGATAGTGAGCCATGAATGGTTTCAGGAGGATGTAGACCCCTGCCCAAGAGCCACAGAGGAAGGAAGCAAAAGGATGACAGCTAGGTACAAATCACAGTTCACTGGTACATATGGCTAAAAGTCCTGGCTCACTCTTAGTAGTTCATTAATGATACCTAATGCATTTATGAGAAACATTCTTATGTAACTGCTTTGCAAAGCTCCAGAGTTGTCCAAATGCAGAACCATCACAAGGAAATAGGAATGATGTACTGCAAGAGGCTTTAGTGAGGGTGTCAGAGTTATTACTGGTCACTGACACCTACAGCAAGAAGAGATTTTATTAAAAATCTAAATAAAGCTGAGGTTCTGAAGTAAAATTGAGGCATGTATTCCCCATGCAATGGATACATTCTGCATGATTGTTAAAGAACAAGGAGTCACATTTTCATTTAGTTTTCCCTCTAAGATGAGCTTTGTATCAGTATACAGACCAGGAAAAGCAGCATCAGCACAGACAACACTGTCCAAAATAAATCTATTTTTCATCTAGCACCTCCTCCCCTCATTTGGCTTTTTTATTTGGTTTTAAAGTTGCAGTGGACATAAAATAAACCTGCTCCTTCTTCAGTTATATTTGCATGTCTGTATGACTTGAAGAATAGTTTTCACATTCTAAGAAGCCAGATAATAATTAATAGACTAGATAATTGCACCATCAAGGCTGCCACTTCGAAAGGATGAGGATTTACTGCTTTAATGTTTTAAAACTCACAGAAGTGTTTTAGATGTATGGGAATTCTGTAGCATTTCCTGTGCAATGAAGGGCCAGGCTTAACTGAAGGGGTTGTAATTGTGCCACTGTTTTGAAAAGGACCTCAAAAATATAGGCATTATAAAGAAATATTGACAGATTTAATAGATTTTGTGACGGGAACTGGAAAATGTCTCAATTATAGCATTTGTGTATTACAACATTAGGCAATTATTAAATTAACAGACGGCAGGGGCTTCTCCAAGCTCTCATAAATGGATCTTAGCAGCATTCAAGTGATAAAGGGAATGTTGTATGATAATGCAGGCAGCAGTCTGAACACCCCTCTCAATCACTGGCAAGTGGGAATTTGAGGGTTGAAACTGATGCCTTGATCTCACAGTAGCAATAAAAGAGTAACTCACATGATGATGAAAATCTGTGTATTTCCCCCAGTCAATAGTAAATCGGTCCTCAAAAAGTTATTTTCCTTGTTCCCCAAGTAGCAGCAAATCTGCTGGAGGAAAAAATATAGAGGAAGATAGAGGAACCAAAGCAAGCTAACTCACAAATAAGATTAACACATCATCTCTTTGCCCACAGTCTCAGAGGCTGGGAATGCTCACCTGAGACCAAGGAAACCATAGGTCACATCTCTCCTGTCGTGGATCCTGGTCAAATTTTGCACCTCCTGTTTGGGTTCTAGTCTGGAATTCCACAACAAACTGCTCCAAGGCACAGAGTAGAAGTGAGCACTTTGCATCTTTCTTCCTTATCCTGTTCCCCTTGCTTGGGATTAAATTTCACTGGAGCACAGACTGTCATGCTGGTGAACCATCACATCCTCCGTTCAACTCCTGAAATCTGCTAAGCAGCACAACATTCCCAATAAGAGTATGTGGGTTCAAACCTCCTGGGAAGAGGTGATTGGAAGAGCAAGACATAGTCCTTGTCTCTTCTCTGGACATGGAAATGATTGAGCATGACTTTGACCCATGGCTAAGCCCTGCCTCCTTCAGGAAAAGGGCTCTTCACTCCTTGCCACCGGCACTTTTCTCAGCTGCAAGGATTTGTTAGGTTGTTACTAAATCCAAGAGTAAAAGCTTGAGAAAGGCTCTTTAGCCTGGAGGTGAGAACAGTCACTTGGGAGCTCAGTTTGCTTCAGGGAACAGTTAATTGTTTATACACAGCTTCACAGTGTTGAAAAAGTCAGATTCACCATCCAGGCTGGCTCCTTGGACTGCCAATGGTCAGAGCACTTTCCCAGGCAGATGACTGATCCCTTAAATCCCCTCCAGCAGAGAGAAAACTCAGATGACATCAGCTTAGTGAGTGGTTTGTAACCCCAGGCCTTAATTTTCAGCATGGAAAGTCTTGCATTAAGTGGAAAACTGAGCACCAAGCTACATGAAGTGCTGAAGATTTGGAGTTTGCAGAAGATGGAGAGTAAAATGTCATTTCAGCTCTCCAAAATTCAACACTTCTGGGGAGAAGTTTTAGATTGGGTGCCACATGGAAAATTAAATCATTCACATCATTTTAGCTATTACCTCTTTTTCAGATACAATTTAACCAAAACGGAAGACTGGAATAAAAGCAAATCCAAGGTAACTCTTGCGTTCTTTTGGCCTTCTTAGTATCTAACAATTTCCCAAGGCCTGGTGTGTATCCCCTGCATGGCAACTGTGAAGATGCAATTTACCTATAGTAATTCTGTACTTATAAGGATTAAATAAGCACAGTCTGTACTCACAATCTGATAGTGAAACATCTCAAAAGCAGCCTGGAAAGAAAAGTTACCTTTCAGAAGTGTTTCACACAGGTAATAACAACAGTTCAGATATATTCACAATGCACAAGGGAATACATCTTTGGAAGGAGAGGAATCTGCTACTCAGCAGCAAGAACAGCTGAGCTGGAGCATCTCGGAGACTATCCAAGAAAGCTCTTTATTACCACACACCCAAGAAAATTAATGCTAGGCTTATACCTCCAGATCTAAAGACAAGCCATCAGAACTGTTTCACTCACCCAGGAAGGGACTGGGGATGTATTATCAGTAGAAAACTACATGGGAAACAAAGACACATCAGAGATTTAGGAGCCAAAGACATGCTTTCAGTAGTGGCATAGAAACACTGGCATGCTAAGGGCCCGGTTCTCAGAGGTGTCTGGAGGTTTAGAGATGCAGACTCAAGTTATTCAGAAGCACAGTAGCCAGGGAAAGGGATTTTTCTGAAATCTAATTGCAATAGGTATGAAATAGCAGAGATACGGGTAAGGTACTCCAACTGGGGGGTGTGTGGGGAGGAAAGAGGCACAGGGTGTGCTGTGAGCCAGTTCAAAGGAGGTCCCAAGAAGCAACTCAAGAAATTACTTTCATCCACACTCTACCACAGTCCATAGCCCTGGTTTCCAAAGCACCTGCATCTCGATCCAAAGCAAAAGAAGAATCCACAGGTTGAAGATGTTTGAAAACTTCTGGTCCAGCCCATTTGGAAGACTAATATTTCAGCAAGAAGGGCAAAATAACCATAACGATCCTGCTCTCCGAAGAAGTCATTTATGCCTACAGAGAAAGTAAAAATTGAATTGGGCATTATGAAAAATACGCTGTGTAGCTGCAACTATAACCTAGATAATTCATTTAGGCTAAATATATGGTTGTAATTGAAAATCCAAATAAGGTATGCATATGCATTGATCCATGTGATTTAAATCAAGCTATAAAACATCAACATTATCCTGCCAAAGCTGCTGAAGAAATAGCAGCCAAGCAGAACATGAAAATCCAGGGAGACCATTGCACTGACTGGGAGGAGGATTTAATTGATTTTGACAAAGAAACCTATTTGCTGTTTAATTGATTCCTACTTTAAACTCAGCGCTCCCAGACCTAGCAGAGAGAAGCAGCAGAATAGTGATTACCCACAGCAAATTACAGCTGCCTGGCTCCAGAACACTTCAGTTCCTGGTTATTCTCTATTTACTAAATTGCTACTGTGGCTTTTCAGAGAAACACTAAAAGCTACTCATGTAAGTACACGAATCTCCCAAAGAGTTACAAGCTGATTGAAAGAGCTGTTCAGATCACAAGAAAGACCTCAGGAGAAGCAGTAAGGATCTTCACTTTATTCCAAAAAGATTCATGCTCTTCTGCACCTCCTGTAGGCTGGTGAGGGCTGTATTTGCTGCATTGCAGGGAAGAAGGGGGTCACAAACTGTGTCAGTGCTGTAAACTCAACTTGGGAAGTCCTGCAAGGGTAGCAGATGACCCTTCCCAGCTTTGATAGATGCTTCTCCAGGAGCTACCACTGCCACAATGACCTCCAATCCATCATCTCTGCTCCTAGAGAGAAACCATCCAGCAGCCTCATGAACCCCAGGAGCAGCTCCGTGTCCTGGTGCAGCTGTGACACTCACCACTGTGCTGGAGCCTACAGGGCTGCTGTATTTTGTTTGTTTCTGAAGCCTTCCGAGGGACTTCACAAGCATCACTGAGCCTTTATCTTCATGTCAGGGAGTGGATGAGAATGATTTTCTCCCCATCTTAAAACAGAAGCAACCCATGCAAGTCAGGTACTTCCCCCATGCGCAGGCTCTTTCAGACTGCACTGGAGTAGAGCTGCATAACAAGGTCAGTGGAAATAGGAGAAGAACCTCAGAAGCTGCTTGAGTGGGGAAAGCCACTGAACCACCCATGTGCTGCTGCAAGCCTTTATGTAGCAACACATTCATGTTGCCCTGAGCAGCTCCCAGATAAGACCATGCTTGGCTCTCACTGCTTCACAACTACTCTCTACCAAGCTCACAAGGAATGCAGAGATGAGCACTGGCTGCTGCTGAGGCTGTAGTAAGTCCAGGAGCAACAAAGATGGTTTATTCACCTTCCTGAAGCCAGCACTGGAAGCACAAATGAGCTCTCACAAGGCATCATCTCCCTGTTGTTTAAGCCACTGTTTCCCCAGCCCCTGCCCGACAATGACTGATGGACTCAGGGCAAAGATTTTTCAATTTGAAAAATCCATTCTCATTTAAGAAATCATCTTCCTCCAAGCTCATCCATTTGTCATACAGTGCAAGGCAGAGCTGGGGTTGCAATCGGCACTGCTGGCACACTGCTCTTCAACAGGGAGGCAAGGACAGAAAATTTGGTAGCTGCAACTTAGAGAAAGAATAAATCATTGACTTTGCTTCAGAACAATTAAAGAAATGATGTTTGGAAGTGGCAAGAGGTGGGTTGGACCTAAGGAAATATTATCATGATTATTCAATACTTTATGGAAAGCCCCTTTCTGTCAGGGTTTAGACACTTTGTTCATCTCCCATGCTGAAAGGCATCTTGCATGGAGGAGCAGATGCACACAGCTAGGGGTGAGACAGTCATCACATGAAGATACCCAGATACACAGCTCCAGGTTGAGGCCAACCATGCAGTTGCTTCAGAGACAGAAACAACTTGAAGACTTGACCTCAAACCTCTGTCCTGCAAAACACTGAAACCTCATCCAGCCCCAGCAGCTCTGGGAACAGGAATGACAAATGATGGCTATATCCAGACTGACCTTTTATCAGCACTCCCTTAATTAAAAGCAGGATTCCGAGACATCACTTACCCTCATCACAGTGTGGCCTGAGGGATCCCATTAAGGTGGCTGAATGCTTTCATGCATCCTTACAGGAAGATGTTCACAGCCCCAGAGGCTCTCCTTGAATCTTTCTCCTCACAGATGAGGCTGCTGTGGGCACCTGAAATGACTCAAGGAGAGAAGCAGCCTGAGAATTTCCTTCCTGCTTCCAACAGAGCAACTTCCCAAATCAAAGCCTGCAATCAAATGAGGAAGAGCAAAGGGAAGCACAGGTTTTCTGCAAGTTTCACCAAGGTGCATTGCCAGCACCTCTGGATGTCATTGGAAGAGTTTCTCGAGGAAAGGAGCTCAGAAACATCCAGCTACCTGAGGAGGGACAACCAGAGTAATTATGGAAAAGGCTGAATCCCTCCAGGGTGGGATGCTGCAGTGTCTGCCCATAGCCAACAAAAAATTGAGCTATATGAGGGATAGCTAACACCAAGAAGTAGCTTGTGAGAAGTGTGTTATACCTAAAATATAGGTGTATTTCATGCTACAGCTTTAAAGCCTGAGCTTTACAGTGTACCACATTGTCTTACCTATGGTCAAGACTCTCCAGTTCTGATTTACAGTCTTAATAAGTTCTTGAATTCCTGGTTTTCACAATAGGAAGGCTTGTTTAGCCTCATGGAAGCTTGAAGAAAGTAAAACTGGAAGCACAGAGGTCAGAGATTGCATTGAGACTTCATTTTGCTTACCCTTGCTTCCAAGCTTTAATTACAAGTGATGCAAAAATAAGGTCCCCTTCTGCTTCAGCCCAGCTTCCACAAGCCAGGGCCCAGAGCAGCTGAGCAGTACTCAGTAAGCATGAGAAGCCTCACATGTGCTCCAATGTAGCTTTTGTGCTGATACAGATCTGCTGTGCAGAAAGTGAGGGGTTCATTATCAGCCAGTGCAGTCCATGGAGAGGGCACAATCCCACCAGGTAAGTATAAGACAGACATATACATGAAGATATCCTCACAGGGAACATGAGCCCTTCAGCTCTTGAACACTTCCTTGTCCTCCCATTTCCACAGAAAAACGAATAAGCTTCCAATTAATCTGTTGCACACAACCTCGCTCATCAGGAACTGCTCTGTTGACACCTGTGGTACCTGTGCTCATCAGATTGAGCTACCCTCAGACAAAGCCCAAGAGGTCCTCTGCTCCATCACCTCACTGAGCCATCCTTGCAGGACAGCCAGCAAGTGCCAAGATCTGATCCTTCCCTGCTTTAGAACCACTCCTCCCATGGCTGAACACTCAGCAAAGCATAAAGGCTTTGCTGAGGCTCATCTGCCCTCCTTGGTGTCGTTGTTCAACCTCACAAGGAGGATGAGGGGCTGCAGATGAAGCCACACCAGCCATAGCATCACACAGAGTGTTGAGGAGAGGACAGAGCAAGACAACACAACAGGTACAAGCACAAATAAATCAAAGCCCTAAAATTGCTTTTCTCTTCTTCACAACATGGCAGGTGTCTCCAATAATTTCTTACAGGGTAAACACTGCATTTGGTATGTAATTTGTTTGGTAAACCTACATTTCAGCTATAATTACCCTATCAAGGCGCTCAATGAAGATGACATTTAAAATGGCCTTCAGCTCACAGCTGCAACATCCATCCCATGGGAGGTGGAGCAGGGAGGGAAGGCAGCACAACCTTCCCCAGGAGAGAGGTGCTATGAGAGTGGCAGCCAGATGTGCCCTGAAAATCAGCCAGAGTGGTCTTTCAGTGAGGAAAACACACATCAAAGCCAAACTCCTTGATTTCTCTGCCAGGACCACTGCAAGAGGCAGGCAGTTGGCATTTCCTCAAATGGGAGGGCTCAGGATGTCTTTCATTCTAAGGATTAACAGCTCCAATAAAACCAACGTATGTAATTATACCACCTCAGAGGATGATTCATGCAGAAGTGGTTACCTGCAGCATACATCATCTAGTGTCCCTCTTGCTGAGGAATATTTCCTCTCTACTGTTTACTTACCAAAGGGCAGACACATTACTTTGCTTTGCATTGAGTCACCCAGATGAGGTACAAGCACACTGTGCCTTTAATAAAAGGAGCCTCTAGCTCCCCGACATCTGGTTCCTCTCCACTTTGCCCAAGTCCTGCCCTAAGCGAACCCTTCCTTGTATAGCTCTCCCTTGCTCCAGTCTTCCAGACGCACAGTTTATCCCTCCTCCCTCATACTCACTGAATTCTCATCTTTAATCCTAATCCATTGTTTTTTTCATCCAGCCTCTCTTGTCCCCAGCCCTCCTGGTGTCTTTTCCAGCTTTCTCACTCCTTTTCACCTCTTCTCAAACTCCTCCATGTCCTCCCCTTCCTCACTGTTTCCTGGCCTCACTTGGCTTTCCAGATAATTGTCTTTAATAACTTCCATGCCACCATGCCTTCCAGGACACGAGGGGGGTACATAAGAGAAATAGGCAGGAATCTGCCTCCTGCACTAAGCTCCTGTCAGACTTTATGAAACAAGCTTAACATAGACAGAAAGTATCAGTACTGAGGATGGCATAAAATCCAACCATGTCAGCATTCAACTTGTTAATTATCCTACAAATGCACTGCTATAGAAGCCGAAGCCATCACTGAAGCTAAGTAAATATGGTAATCAGACAGAAACCAGGAAGTCAATACTGCAAACTAACTGCTTCTGCAAATGAGTTTTCATTACCAGAGGGGCAGACACCAGTGTCCCGAAAGCACCTCAACAAGGGTAATTATTTCCTGGCAGTGCTCTGCATTCACACAAGGTACCTTGCCTTGTTCGCAACCGTAAAGGGCAGTGGAGCTATCGATCAGGTCAAGCACCTGTCACTCCTGGAGGCATCAGGGGTTTTAACGAGCAATGCAAAGAGCATTTTGAAATTGTCACAAGTTCATGCTTGGCTTGTAAAGCAATTTGAAGCAGATTCATTGAACCCCCTTCCCTCCCCTGCCATCAGGGAGCAGAGGGAAGGAAAGCTGTCCAGATCCAAGTCTTGCCAGGACCTGCCAGAAGAGGCCCTTGGCAGGAGCCTCTAAAAGGCAAAAGAGCTGAATGCTGACACCAGCAAAGATTTTAGCTGGAAAGGCAGCAATGTGCTCCAGTTGAGTCAGGTCACTGCAGAATGCTGCTGCTGAGAGCACTCGTGTCGTTCTCTAGAGAACAGATTTATATTCTAAGGGGCTCCTAAACCCACATTGATCTCACTTGATCATTTCAGGTCAGCACAATCTAGCTCAGAGCACAGGGAAGTTCCTCCAGGTTTCTCTCCCATGCTCTGAAACACCCAGTTTCCTTCTCTAACGTAAGGAAAGAGGTGCAGTAGGGAAGGGATGAGGAAGGTTACAATAGGAAAGCAGAGGACCAAGGGCTAACCACCAAAATAGATTTCCTGCCTGCCCACACCAGGCAACAGCAGCAGCAGGAATATCGCTCCCACACCAGCCCGTCACAGCATCTTCATTCTTCAGCACCAAGGACAGCAGCCAATTCCAGTCAGCTTTAGAAGGACTTGAAGTTCCCCATCCATAGGGACTTAAGGCAACACAGAAGTTGGAACCAGACAGCTCTTGCCTGAGCAGAGCCAAACTACCCAAGCAGCCCTTCAGGAAGATCAAAAACCTTTAAGCATGGTGTTATTCTACAGCAGGCAGAAGTACAGCTCTTGCAGAAGTGATTACAATATCCAAGTGTGTCAAGAAACACAGGAGTAAAAAGGGGAAATTAAGTTCCTTGCAATCAGCTAGAGAGCTTTTGCCTTTCAGCACTTGCTGAGAACTTCAGTTTCCCTGTCTATTGCTCTCATGACAAAGGTGCTTGGGAAACCCTCCTTAAGCACTTACCCTTGCCAGTTAGAGGTCAGAGTAGCATGTGGGCTAATACTTCCTAACTCAGCTCATGAAACATGACAGCCTTTTGGAGTGATGCCCAAGATAACCTTCACCCAGCGCCAGCACATTCCATGACCTAAAAGTCAGGCATTTGAGCAAAGAACAGCAGGAACTGAATGAAGAGAGGCAGAAATACATGAACATGAGAATTAAATAATTAAAATGTGAAACAAACTGGCAGATGGAGATGGTGGCATCTACCAAAAGGGAAACAAGGAGCAAGTGCCCCTGTGATTGCATTTGAAATTCAAATCAACCTATAACTGTATTATCACATGTGACCACAGCAGAAGCAGGGAGGAACAGCAGTAGGGAAGGGTAAGATATAATCACTTGGGCTATAATTATCAGCATCAAGGAACACTATATCATTCCCAAGGGC
>JBCJKH010052613.1:0-27363 GCA_039877255.1 Loriculus beryllinus | reverse complement strand
GGGCTGATGCCAACCTCATGAAGTTTAACCATGACAAGTGCAAGGTCCTACACCTGGGTCAGAGCAATCCCAGGCACGGCTCCAGGTTGGGCAGAGAAGAGATTCAGAGCAGCCCTGCGGAGAAGGACTTGGGGGTGGTGGAGGTAGAGGAGGAGGAGGAGGAAGAAGAGGGCGGCCTGGGGAGTCCCCCGCCAGCGGTGACCGGACACGGCAAGGGTCCCCTCCGCGGGAGCCTCAAGGTGCGTTCCGAGAGGGGGTTGGGGGGGGTGTGAGGCGGGAGCAGGGCGGTAGCGGCAGCCGGTCAGCTCAGCCCGGCTCTTGTTAGTGCCGGTAGAGGGGTCCGGACAGGGGTGCCGGGCTGGCGGGCGGGGCAGGCCGGTTCCCTGAGCCGGGCGGGGAGCAGTCTCTGTCACGCCGTGGGCCGGTGTCTTGCGGCTGTCCGCGGGGCTGGGAGCGGGCTGTCGGCGCGGTGATCCCCTGAGCGGCTGGGTGCTGTGAGGGGCCGGTGCGGACGGGCCTGTGCACAACAAGTCCCAGGGGAAGCGGGTGTCCGGTGCGGCCCGCGGGAAGCGGCGGCGGGGCGGCCCGGGAGCTCCGGAGCCCGGCGGGGGTGGGGAGAGGGCGGTGCGGGCAGCTGAGAGGCTCAGAGGCGGCGTGCGCAGGGAATCACCGGTGTCTGGGGTAGTTTGAGTACCGGACATAAAGACTTTCGTGGGCAAAGTGCGGGACTGCTGGGGGGGGGAGGATGTGCAGCCTGGCCGTTTGCCATGGGGGAGGTTTGCAAGACTCGAGTCGTGCCCACCGGGTGTGTGGTGTACGGGGTGGGTGGCCGTGGTGAGGAGACATGGATGGGCGGCGAGTGAGAAGTTTCTGAATGCAGCAGCACTGTGCAGAGCCCCGAGGGTGATCGCCTGCCCTCTGAGTTTGGTGCGTTTTGGAGGAGCCCGCTGAGCGCAGTCGCCGGCTGAGATGCTCCAGACTAGGCCTTATTTTATCATGATGGGTTTTCCGTAATTGTTTTTCTCTTGGGATAACCTGGCTAGTGGGGTTAAATTTGTGTGTAGGTAGGTCTGTGGAGGATTTATGTGACAGTTGTGCACTGGGTTATGGAAAATAAACGTGCATGAAAGTTTAAAGGGTGTCCATGTGGACTTTTTTTTTTTTTTAGAGGTAGATCCTTACTTAACAAAAACTAGGTTTGTTCAGCCTTGAGAAAAGAAGGCTCAGAGGAGATGTTCTCACCATGTTCCAGTTTGTAGAGGGTGGCTACAAAGAAGACAGACACTCCTTTTTTACGAAGAGTCACATAGAGAAGATGGGTAATGGGCACAAGTTACTCCTGGGGAGGTTCTGGCTGGGCACAGGAGGAAAATTTTTAACAATGAGAACAACCAGCCATTGGAATAATCTCCCCAGGGACATGGTGGATTCCCCAGCACTGGACACTTTAAAGATTCGGCTGGATAGGAAACTGGGACATCTATTCTAGATCATGCTTTGCTTAGGTTGGACCACATGATCCTTGTGGTCCCTTTCAACCTGGTCTATGATTCCTTGGTTCTGTGAAGAGATCAGGGTTGGCCTAGTAGTACTGCTATCTCGTAAAAAGAAAGAAAACCCCCCAAACCAAACCAAACTGAAACCAAGCAACCAACAGAAAAATCCCTAAATTAAAGCAGCAGCTTTATGCAAGCTCTGTACAAGTTATCCCCATATTGCTTCAGAACAAGTTTGTTGTGGCAGTGGCAGGATAAATCTGCCCCAGTTGGATTGCTGTAACCTGTGTGTGTAGCTCTTCAGTGAGTCTGTCAAAGGCCATGAGATGTGGTTATGGTCTGGCTGTGTCAAACTGTCTGTGCTGAGGCCTGACAGGCTGGGACACTTTTGTTGCTACAAAACCTTTTGACACTTTACTGGTAGCCTAAGGATGAAGGGCACCACAATGGGCTTCTCGTTCCATCAGTCTTCCCATTGTGTGGAAACTCTAGGTGGTAAAGGAGGCTTAGAGAAGCTTCCCATGTGTACCTAATAGGAAAAAAGTATGAAATTATCAAATGGAGCACAGTAATATGAAATATCAAGTGGATTACATTGTTATAATCTGCATTTAACATGGGTTATTGGAGTGTACTGTTCTCTTTGTCAGCCTTCAATGTGCCTTTGAAGAGTTATATATGTATAGATATCCTTCCACTGCTATAACAAACTTTTTCTGAAGCAGTATGGGGGTAACTTGTACTTTCACTGCTATTTTACTTTGGGGATTTTTCTGTTGGTTGTTTGGTTTCAGTTTTGTTTGTTTTTTGGTTTTTTCTACTTTTTATGAGATTACAGGGAAGACCCCAACAGGAGCATAGCAGTACTACTAGGCCAACCCTGATCTCTGTTACTACTTATATTAAAGGTTGCTGGTACTTCTGCTTTTCACTTAAGACTATATGTGCATATAAGAACATCGTGCTTGCATGTATTTACTTCCCTGGACAATGAATCTGCCTCATAGATGAGTAATGTATGTTAAGATACTTCTAGTGTACCTAATAAACTCTCAAGTCATCTTTGGTTAACAGGTGCAGATATTTACCCTCTTTAGGTGAATTATTTCCAATCATCATGACCTGCTTGGGTTTTGTTTTCACTGTGTATACTTTTGAGTACTATAAAATAAGAAAACTGTTACAATTTAATATTTTAAAGGAATTGTCTTTGGTTTCTGTACGTTTCTCTAGGTGTTGTTAGTGTAGAAGTACATAAAGTTTAGGGGTTCTTCCAAGTAATTTTAAAGCAGCAGATTAATCTTGATTGAGGTTAGTGTAAAATGAATGCTCCTGCGGAGCTGCAGGAGAGTAATAGGACTAGCATGATCTGGGCTGTGGTTTTTCAAACAGGATTCCTGCCAAATGGAGAGCTGGCATGGAGTTAGCAGTATTTGACTCCTGTGCCTGGCCTTCCAAGTTGGGATCTGGGTGCAAAGGAAATGACAGGGTGTCCACTGCTCAGAGAGGGCATAAATGATTGCAGCATTCAGTAATCTTCAGAACAAGAGACCTTCTGAAAAGCTTCAGAATTTAATCACACTTGAAAGCAATATGGTCTGGGTGCTGCTTTTGCAGTATATGCTGTCCAAATAATGCGATTAAAAACCAGCACACAATGATTTGGGGTGTGGTATTGATACAGGTGATGCACACATGCACTAAATGTCTGTGCCCTTGGGTGGAATAGAATTTTAAAGCTGGAGGTTTCATGGGCTCCTCACAAAGTCACTTCCATGAAGCGCCCATTTGTGGATGAATGCATCATAGGGCCTGCAAGGGAATGAATATTTTTTTTAAGTACCTGAGAATAGTTAAGATGAAGAAAGTACCAGCACCATCAGGTCGCAGCTGTGTTGCCTCCACCAGAAAGAAGTCCATGGTGTTGGTTGCACCACTGGTAGTCTGGTTTTGACCTTCGCTTTTAAGCATGGAGATAGAGAGGAAGAACTACTTTATAAAGACAAATCTTACTTCTTCAATATCTAAAATCTTGGAAGGAGAGAACAGATACAACATGAAAGTGGGTAAGAGAGACTGCTGGTCATGGGAAAGATACAAAGGTTGCTTCTTTATGTTGCTGTAAACACAGAGATGTCAACTTTTGTTGCTCTCCTTCCCCCTGCTGTTCTAACACCATGGTGGAAAAAGCATGAGCATGCTGTGCATAGCTGGTGGGCAATGGCAGAAGATAGCCAGAGAGTCTTTCAGAGCTTGTAAAACTTTATTGAGATGTGCTGGGATTTCTTACTGTGTCAGATCCTAGTTCATTCATCTGCATAGGGAAACAAATAACACTAACGTGCTGATTATATGGACTTATTTTGCACATGGAACTCTGTCTGTGCAACCCATATTGCTGCTTTAGCTACAGCTAGATTTCCAGCCATTTGAAATTATATGAAAAAGAGTAAATAGCCTAATTACCGGTGCTTAGTCTTGAAACGTGGATTAATTTGCAGTCCTTTTTATTTCATCTTTTGTTTGGAGCTTGATTTAGATACCACAAACAGCCACATTAGTACCGTGCAGGGGTTAATTCATTCCATGGAAACTACTGGGTTTGGTGATATGGAGAGAAGGTTTTGAAGTAGGGTCCATCAGTGGTCTGCCATGCTGAGTTTATCTGGTAATTATAAGCAAACCCCAGTGCAAGTAGCAGAACTACACCAGTTTGCCTGTAAACCACTGTAGTGCTGTGATTGAGGATTTGGGCTGGTAATGGCATGGACTTGTGATAACTTGCCAGCATGTTGCAGTGTTTTCTCTACTGTTATAAGTAGTAAAGGAATTAGTGCGTTCTTCTGTTTAGCCCAGGTGAGCTGCCACTTTATGTCCAGTGCAGTTGCTGTCCGCAGGTTCAGAGTATGGATGCAGGATGTTTCTAACCTAGCTGACTATGGGGACTGCTCCTGTTCCTTAGGCATTGTGTTGCCATGGTCTCTGCTCTTACCTTACCGTATGCACCCATAAAATTACCCCTTCCAGATATTATCTTGTGTGTGAGCACTTCTTGGTAGTTCAGAAGAAGGATGAATTTCCTGCAAATGGATTTGTTCCTGCACATCTGCAGCTCTCAGAATCATGGGAAATTAGCAGATGAAGAGTCTGAAAACTAAAGGCCCAGAGAGCGGTGCTGCAGTGCAGGAGGAATATGAAAGCCAAGACTGCACAAGTGGGATGTCAGCTTCATGAACATTGGGCTCAGTTTTTCCCACCTTGCTAAGAGGAATTTGCAACAAGTACAGAGTACGGAGCACATGCAAGTCTGTGCCAGAGGTTTCAGAAGGGGGTGGTAGGTACTGGTAGGGGTCTAGGTTAATCCAGGAAAAAAATACGCTTTTCGACATTTTTGTGGTTTGGTTTGGTTTGGTTTTTTGTTTTTGTTTTTGTTTTTGTTTTTGTTTTTAAGATAAAGGTGTCTATGTAATATACAGGATGTAGAAGAATTGTCAGAGTTTGGTAGAAATCAGTTGCCTATTACTTACATGAGTTGCTTGGCTGGATTGCATTCACTCTGCTCCTTTGCTCTTTTTCTCTGCGTTCTAAAGCCAGGTGTGAATTCACAGTTGTCCTTTCAATCAGACTTTCAGCTTCGGCTTTACTGTTTGAATGGACTACAGACTCATCTTGGGCAAAACATGCTTTTTGGTTTTTGTTTGATTATCAAAGTGCTATTTAATTTAGCTTGTGTGTGTGTGCAAATATATTTTAACGGGCAACTTGCAAAATGCAGACTTCAAGTACCAGATTTGCTTAGTGGTAGAGAGATCTCTAAGGCACATTAGGATCTTGCACGCTAACCTAAGAGTAAACTGAAATGTTTCCTCTCAGACTCATGATGGTATATTTTTATAAATACTGCTAGTTATTGGAACACCAGCATCTTGGATCCTGTTAGTCTAGGCTGCATACCAACTCAGAGCAAGCATGATCTTGCTCTACCCTCTTCTGCAAAGTTGAAGAGTAACACGAGAAAATAAATGGATACTGGTGGACTCTGGGGAACAATTAGAGGGGAGACAAGAGAGGTAGATGAATACCAGCAGTTAGCCATGTTTTTGTAAGTAGGTAAACTGAATTAATTTTTAAATTTCAGACTTCATTTTGTTTCTTATAGACCTTGAGTGAAAACCTGGCTGGTGGAGTTCTTGTGGAAACTGCACAGCTAGACTTGGGATTTCTTTTTTCTTATTAAAATTTTAAAAAGTTGATATGTAGTGTGGATTACTGACGGTAGAGCTGAGGGTCTTGGGCTTGCAAGATGGTTTTTTTCCTTAACTCTCCCATAATAAAGAATGAATGGGAGTAATTTGCTGAGGATCTTTGGATGTAATTTATTGTTGTTGTTTGTTAGACACAGAGTAAGCATAACCACTTTTCCCTTTAAAGGAATTGTATTACAAAACTGTAACTGTGTGAGAATAAAGATATGCAGTGTAGCCATGAACAGTTTTGATCCTTATTTGCTAGACTGTTTTCAGTCTAGAATGAGTTCAGTTGAGAATGATCAGTTGTCTGCCTTCAGATATGCAATCTGTGCTGGTGGGTGGAGATGTGCTGCTCAGTCTTTATCACAGAATGGTTGAGGTAAGAAGGGACCTCTGGGGGTTACTTAGTCTAACCCTCCTGCCCAAGCAAGACCACCAAGAGCCAGTTGCCCAGGAACATATCCACTTGGTTTTGGACTATTTCCAGGGATGGAGACTCCGCAACCTGAGCCAGTGCTCGGTCACCCTCACAGTGAGAAAGTATTTCCTGATGTTCGGAGCGAACCTCCTCTGTTTCATTGTGTGTCCATTGCCTCTGGTCCTGTCACTGGACACCATCAAGAAGAACCCAGTCCTGTCTTCTTTATACCCTCCCTTCAGGTATTTATAGACATTCGTAAGATCCCCCTAAGCTGCCTTTTCTCCAGGCTGAACAGTCCCAGCTCACTCAGCCTCTCCTCATAGGGTTGATGTTTCAGCCATTTCATCATCCTGGTGGCCCTTTACTGGCCTCTCTCCTGTATGTCCCTGTCTCTGCTGTCTTGGGATCTCAGTACTGGATGCAGCGCTCCAGGTTTGGCCTCACTAGTACTCAGCAGAATCATCTCCCTCCACTTGCTGTCAGAAGTTTTGTCTGGTGCAGCAAAGGTCACCATTCACCTTCTTGCTACAAGTGCAGATTGCTGGCTCAAGTTCAACTCTGTGTCTACTAGGACCTCAGGGCCTTCTCTGCAAAACTGCTTTCCAGCTGGGTGGTCCCTGGCATATACTGGTGCCTAGGATTGTGCCTCCCCAGGGACAGGACTTTACATTTCTACTTGTTGAACTTTATGAGGTTCATGTTGGCTCTTTTCTCTTACCTGTCAAGGCTTCTCTTGGTGGCAGTGTGACTGGTGTATCAGTCACTTCTCCCAGTTTTGTGTCATCTGCAAACTTGCTGAGGATGCACTCTTCCTCATCATTCAGATCAGTAGCAAAGGTTTTGAACAGGACTGAATGCAATATTGACTCTTGGGGTATACCGACATTTACCACTATGTGCTGCTGATCAGCGCCTTCTTGGCCTGTCCTTTCAGCCAGGTTCCAATGCATTTCACTGCCTGCTTGTTCAGTCCATACATAAACACCTGATATATAAAAATGTTTTGGGAGATGGCATCAAAAGCCTTCCTGAAGTCTAGATAGAAAATATCCACTGCTCTCCTTTCATCTACCAGACCAGTCATCTTGTCCTAGAAGTTCATCAGGCTGGCCAAGCGTGAGTTCCCCTTGGTGAATCCATGCTGACTACTCACGATGCTTTTCTTATCCTTCATATGCCTGGAAATGGTGTGTTGGATTAGCAGCTCAGTCATGTTCCTGGGAGTCAAGGTGAGGCTGACCAGCCTGTAGATCCCTAGGTCCTCCTTCTTGAAGATAGAAATGATATTGTTTTGCATCTAAAAACTAAGTATTGAGAAAGTGCTTTTCGTGGTCTGGTAATGAACATTTGTAATGTGTCTTATGACAAGTGTGGACGAACAGATCATCTGTGCCTTTTCTGACCCTGTGCTCTTCCAACCTCACTTTTGACCCAAGGTTACAGAGAAGCCTAACAGTCCTGTAGATCAGCTTTGAACTCTTGAGTCCTGCTCTGTGTTTTCCCAGTGCTAGAATAGAAATTTCAGTGGTATGAGAGCACCAAAGAGATCTTAGCAGACTATGGGATAAATCTGTGCCTCAGGCTGTGCTACTTGGCCATCTCAAAGGTGGGAGCTTTGCTGCTTGGGCATGCGCTGGTTCTTGTTGGTGTCTGCTCTGTAAACGCTGCTGTAGATTGAGCAATGATGCTTTTTTATATTGTTTATTTTTCCCTCAGAATGAGAGTAGTTTACAGTTGGCTTTATAATATTTCCAAGTGACTTACTGAATTGCTTATTTCTAAAAATGACGAGCAGCTTGGCCATTCCTGCTGCTTGAGGCCAGGCAAAGACTACAAAAGGGTGGTAGGCTAAGAGAGAAATTCTTATTAGTGTTTTTTTTAATTTGCTGAAATTGAACAGGAAATATAGAATGAGTAAAAAGAGCTCCTATGGTGACCAGCTTCAACTTTATGAACTTGTGCTGCTGTTTTTCACTGTAGTATGCTGCCGAGCAGAGCATGTGGGAATTTAATGTAATCGCTGTTACTGAACAGCCTGTGATGGGATCACTTTCACTGCTCTGGCACAGTGCCAAACTTTCAAAAATGACGATTGCATTGACATTTGTCTCATTGTATTAAAAAGTACATGTGTGGGTGGTATCTGTTGTTTGACAACAAAACTAATGAAGACAGGAAACTGAACAACTTCTGTTGCCTGAACTTTGCATAAAAATACAGATCTTTTTATTGATGCTTTTGCAAAACATAAAGGATCAGATTTCCATGAAATCCTGGCCCAGCTGAAGTTGTAGTGCTCCTCTGGCTTACAGAGCTGTATAGAGAAAGCAGAAAAATGAGAAACAGTGGGAAACACTTGCAGCAGAGTCTGTATGATCTGTAACTTCAATAAGGTGACTCAACGAGGGGCTTGTCAATCATCTTAATAGTGCAAAGAAAAAGATGGGGTATCACAGCTAAGGCATGCATAGAAAGGAAAGGAAGGTGAGAAAAGGAGCAAGTCTTCCTCCTTTGGAGGACAGCAGGCATTTGGTTGTTCAGGTTCTTTGTGAAGGCCCTTCTGCAATGCAATGTGGTTACATCCCTATTGTAGTTTAATAGAGGGCTGGTTTCTGGAGTGGCTGAGGAGGAAGAGATCGTGTTTGGCTTCTGCAGATTTCTGCTAGTGTTACTCCATTGCTTCCAGGGGTAAGGAGATGAAACTCTGTGGTATTACTCTGCTTAGTCAGATCCCAAAATAAACTCTTTTTTGGCATCTCTCCCACTCTGAACAGGAAAACTGCTAAATGTTTTTGTCTGGAGCCAAACGCAGACTTGGGAGAATCTCTTGTTTTAGTGCAATGCTCCTTGATTGTTACTCTCCTCTGAAGGACCATGCTTTCTGCTTCCAGGCTTGGAATCAAGTAGAAGAGATAAGGATGTGTGCTTGATTCTGATCTTGTAATAGTTCCTCCAGGCTCTCGGCTTCAGGGATAAGCACTGCCCCTTTAAGCTGTCATTCACAATGCCTTTTTAATTCCAAAGTTACAACAGTTGGATACATCTGTGAACTACCTTGGTATAATTTCACTGAAATCCAATCATGAAAAAGAAAACAAAAACAAATGAAAAAGAGCAACATCTCTTTATTCCTAGGATGTTAAGGTTTACATTTCAATAACCTTTTAAGAGATGTAGGGTATACAGCATCTCATCTCAGCTGTCTGCTTCCAAAGTCAGACAGTTGCTTCTGACCTTAGAAATCTCACACCTATCTGTGCCTTATTTGCAAGAAGTCCTGAAAGTAAAGCTAATTTGTTTTTCTTTTCACTAGACATACTCCAGTATATATCTCTGTCTAGGCAGAGGAGGAGGGCTTTCAAATGCAGATGAACTGATTAAGTGTTTCTTACTGAGGAACAGTGAGTCAGCAATTCAAAAATCTTCAAAGTGTGGAGAGTTCCCCACTGCCTCTTGCTTGGTCTGTTTTTTTGGGACCTCTGCTTGCTTGATCCTGAATAAGCTGGTAGAAGTGATGGTATTTCTCCATTCTGCTTTGAGCTGCTGCTGTTCTTACTGTTCCCAACTCCCTGAGCAAATGAAAAGAGAAACGAGTAGGTCTTCAGCAATGAACTCAAAATAGTAGAAATGAAAGATATTTTATTTGCACATGAAATTTGGTAAATAAAGACTAGATTGATGTTTCTGTTTGTTTGATACATCCATGAGATAGTCCATACACAAGGACAGTAGAGTAAAACACCTGATTTGATGGCACTTACTAATTACAGCTTGTAATTACAACCAGTAACGTAATAGAAATACGAGCAAAAAAGTTTGTTTGAACTTCCCTGCTACCCTGCATTAGCATGCTTGTTTTTTAGCTCCAGTTCCAGGCTTTTTAAGTTTTCCCAGAGGTGGGCAGCAATCTTCAGGTGTATCTTCCTCTTCTTCTGGCTTTCAGTGCTGCTTGTCCAGCCCAGGGCACGTTTCCAGTCCCTCTCATGTCCTGTGCCTGGCCGCAGCTATCCTCAGTGGCACTGGGCACACCTCACACTGCTTTTGGCGCAGGAGAGGTGAAGGGAGCCACCTGCCTGGCAGTTCCATTCCCACTTGCACAGCCAGGCTCGTAGGTCGCTGCAAGAAAATGTGATAATTAGCTTAGTTCTTTCTAAACTCACTGTTTGTGAAACCTGTAATTGGGAAGACAATTATGGGTGCCCGTTCCTGGCCAGCAAAGCCCTTTTTAGCCTGGTGGAGTACCTGAGTTCTTGATGGTGAGTGTGTTTAAAAAACCTTGAAGTGCAGCAACAGGACTGCTAAATGAAAAATGAACCTGGATTTTTGCAACTGTGAACCTCCACTTTTCTTCTGTTTAAGGCTCTCCAATTTTAATTTTTATATGTTTCTAGGCAGTGTGCTTCTCAGGAGCTTATTTTATTTAAGAAAAGGAAAACAAGGCTGAAGAACTTACAGAGATGCCATGACTGTGGGCTGTCCTCCAGTTGAACTAGCTAGCCGGGTTCACCTAGCAGTGACTGCAAGTTATCCACTTGCATGTGCAGCATATGCAGAACACAGAACAAGGAGTTATTTCCGTGAGACTTAAACATTGCAAGCAAATTTTGGAGAGGCGCACATTCAATAAGTAATATTAATATTTTTAATTGCTTCTAATTGGTGTCTGATTATCTTAGAAGTCATGTCGTGTACTTTTCTTCAAGGAACTTGCTGTGGCTGTGTGTGGGAGGAGAAGGGGAGTTGCCACACTTTCACGTCGTCATCCCTTCATGTTCATGTTGTAGAGAGAGAAAGGCTCGAATATCTCTGAATCATTTTTGTTTAGACCCGACAACAGTGTATGGGAAGGACTGTAGCTTCCCCGTGTACCTCCCTGTCTCCCCCTATAATCTCAGTAACACTTCTCTGTCCAGTTTTAATGACACATAAGCTTCTTGCGCCAGTTAGTGCAGAATTTCAGATGTCACAAGTTGGTAATTGTTTTATTTGGCATTCAACAGGTATCTCTGTAGGTACTGAATTTCATGTGTGGGACTGAAAGTTTCTGTCATTCATCTGGATAGATGCTGTATATTTCAGTAGCACCTTAGGCTGGTACTGAGGCACACGGGTTTTGGAGATAAGTTGTATTTAGCTGCATAAACACTGACATACACCTGATGATGAAAGGGGTTGAAGTTTCTAGCTGACTCCAGTTCTTGATGCCTTACACCATATTGTGGATCCAGGCAACATAAATGTTTAAATTTGTATTTTAATAACTAGAAAATATATTCTATGGGTGGTTTCGTATATTCAGTCAAATGGTGTACTATACATTAGTGCATACTATACCTTATAAAGAAGCCTTACAATGACCTTAAAATGCATTATCTTCTGTATTATTAGAGAGCAGCAGTTTACAAATGCTTAGAGTGATTAGATTGACATGGTTTATGTGTAATAAGCAACTGCCGGTGAAGCGAGTAATTAAATGCAAAGTATACTCGAAAATGTAATAATACATTGAAATTCAGGGCAGATTATTTCCAAGCATCATAACGAGAATCTGTCTTATCTCTTTGTATTCCAGTATGAATAGAGATTTCTGCCAAAATGGAAATTCAGTGCATTCTTTCCTTCCAGTGAAGATGCTGTTTTGGGATGGCAAAAATTAGAGCCTTTTTACAGAAAAAAACTCTGTTGCGGGAACTTGAACTGGAAATTCTGTACAAAGTAGTAAGAATAAACAAAAACATTTGTCCATCTGTGGATTTAATTTAAATATTTTTTACTTGCGTGATGTTATCTTGCTAATAAGTTCAGTCTTTCTCATTGCTGCTTGTCATATTTTGCTGTGAACTTTACTCCTGATTTCTTTCTTGTTCAGAAACATGGCTTATCCCTGTCCCTAGAGCATAGCCTAGCTGTTCAGGCTGGCCTGAAAAGAGCCTTGCAGTTATTAAGCTCTTGTTTTGGCTGAACATTTAAAATGTGTATTATGTTAAATATACACATTTAATTATAATTTTATGTTAATATGTTAGGCTGGAATATAGTGATTCCTTCTTTTGCTTTTTTTTGAGCTGCATGTTTGTTCTGTAGTGGATAAAAATATTGCAAAAGCCTTGTTTAAAAAGAAAAAAAATAAAATCCTGTGACTTTTGTTTTCTTAACAGATGGAAGGTTTATTGGCAGTCCCTAACATTTAGCATGCTTACATCTATTTCAGAAAATGGAAAGAGTTGGTCACAAAGTCAGAATGAAAAAATTGTTTATACAAACCAACGGTTGTCCAGCACGTTGGCTGGTGCTAAACTGGCTTGTAGCTGTTGGTGTTTTTTTAATTGGTGTTTAATCAAAAGAGTTTTTTGGATAGAATTAGACCAACTGGTTACATAGTAAATCATATGGAAATCATAAATCCTCATCCTGAACTGTGTCTTTTTTAACAGTTAAATGGTGTTAATATTGTACATAGGCCGAGGACTTGCAATTCATAGAATGGTTTGGGCTGCAAGTGACCTTAAGGTGATCTAGTTCTGACCCCCTTGCCATGGTCAGGACACCTTCCACTAGACCAGGTTGCTCCAAGCCCTGTCCAACCTGGCCTTGAACATTGCCAGGGATGGGGTAGCCACAGCTTCTCTGGACAACCTGTGCCAGTGCCTCAGCACCCTCACAGGGAATTTCTTCATAATATCTAATCTAAATCTCCCCTCTGTCAGTTTAAAGACATTCCCCCTTGTCCTATCACTACATGCCCTTGTAAAAAGTCCCTCTCTGGCTTTCTTGTAGGCCTCTTTAGGTACTGGAAGGATGCTTATAGGGTCTCCCCAGAGCCTCTTCTCCAGGCTGAACAAGCCCAGCTCTCTCAGCCTGTCTTCTCAGGAGACATACTCCAGCCCTCTCATCATCTTCATGACTCTCCACTCTGTGACCCAGCTTATGCCTTTGAAGTTTTTGACATGTTTGCACTATTAGGTGTTGAAAAGTCAGAGGAGAGCAGGTGGGAAGGCCGGTGGTTGCTGAAAAGCAGTGGAACAGGTAAAGCCAGATCAGCCCCCCAGATGTGGGGCAGTGCCAGAGCAGAGCTCCAGTAGGGAAGATGCAGGTAATACTGAGCTGTTGTTTCCAAGCAGAGACGTATCAAAAGTTTCCCTTGCCCAAGTGGTTATGGGGGGAAGTTGTCAAAGGCAGATGAGGGTAGCTGCAGACAGAAACAAAGCTAGTTTTAAAAATTTGGATGTGGTTTGTAACTCCTATTTCTGTGACTGAGCTTCCAAGTGATGTCAGTTGCCTGAGGCCAGGTTGCAAATGACTGGGTTGAAAGTAAGTTGAAGGTTGCTGATGGCTTAAGGGTGAAAATATGCGATGAATTGCATAGAAAAAGTGTTAGCCTATTACAGAACAGTTTATATGAGTGACAATCTGTGTATGGAAAAAAATGGATGTGTTTTTATCAGCAGTTGATGCTGAAGGCAATAATGTGGCAAATACAGAGATGTAAGAAAAGCCAAACCAGAAGGGAACAGCATAAAAATGGAGCTTGAGAACAACAAAGGAGAGAAATTTGAAGTATTTGAGATAAGCTGAAATAAATTGAAGTTACAGTGTTAACATCTGGCTGTCTGCAAAACAGGCTGCTTCTCTTTGAACTAGACCTTCCACAAAATTTCTGATGAAACATGCTATGGACTTAGAACACCACAAGCCTCAAAGTGGTTAAAAGAATAGGAAGGATCTGTAAGGGGAAAAGTAAGAATTCCTAGTTGGTTATTGTAGAACAGTTATTGGGAAAAATATACTGGAAATTGTCCATGTTTTTTAGAACTGTGAGTGATGTTGAAGCAGAGCTTGAAAGCAGCAGGGTCCTGATGGTTAATCAGTGTGTTTGCCAAGAAGTGATCAGTCTGTGGCCTTTGGCACTCTGCATGTCAGTGTCTGCTTGTGTAGGTGATTGGGTTTCCAGCAAAAGACCCTGTACCCTTCAATTTAGGGCAGGTATCTCAAGTGGAAATGGCTCCTGTAGACATGGATGAATTAAAACAGAAAAATTGCCTGTAGAGCAGGAGAATGCCACAGGAGAGTGGTCCCCAAGGGAAACTCATGGCTTTCTCTCGTGATCACCAGCTTTTGAAGCAGAAAAGATTCTTTATCTGCAGTTGCTCTCAAGGGAAAGTTTAGAAGGAGGTTAATATTTCCAAACAACTGTTGAAAACTGAAGGAGTGGAAGAGTCAGTCTAAGCATTGGATTTGGTCTTCTGCTGTTTCTCCCCATTTTAGCCAGTGGACCTGGGACTGTTTGGCAACCTAATACCTTGCTTCTGTGGTTTTAGTCATTCCTCACTTCCATATGCTTGCATGGGACTGGCTGTTAATTATGGCAGATTGACATATGAAGATAAAGCTGTTATTTGACTATATTTGAGCTGTATGTGAATAGTTCTGACATATATGAATAGGTTTTCTAGTATCACAGTACAAGTGTTCTGCTCTTTACAGTTAAGTTTTATTTGTACAGCTGTAGTCTGAGCCCTGCAAGCTTTTGTCATCACTGTTTAGGTCTGTAAAGAAAACTTGATAGTGTATGGCACAATATGTTTGCTGAAACTGAATAAAATATTATAGTTCCATAAATTCAGGAGGTTTTGGTTGTTTTGTTTTTTTTTTTTTTTTTTTTTTTGGTAAAATCATGGATTTATTTGATTTTAAAAAAAATTAAACCATCCTGATGAATACTGCGTTCAGTCTGGCATTGGAGAGTAGGGAATAAGGGAGGCTGCCCCTGTGTTCTCAGGGCTTTCTCCACTACGGGCTGTGCAGAGCAAGGAGAAAACTGCTGGGTCCTACCTCATACATGTGCACACCAGCACCCTGCCATGCACAGCACATGTAGCTGCTCATGCCCTGCTCAGCACTGTCCTCTGCACTGGATAAGGTGGAAACCCTAGGGAGGGAGGAAATGATGCATGGTTATGCAATGCAAGACCATATGGCAATGGAATGGATAGAATATGAGTCTTGTATGTACCTTCATTTGCATTATATAATTTCTAGGGCTTGATATTGGAATGTGGCTATTTTCCGGTTTTGGGGGGTGTTTTTTGCTTTAGTGCATCACTTCTAAGTCAATTCTGTTGAAAATTGAAGGGAACTCAGCATCTGCTAAGATCCTCAGACTAAAAAACAGGCTTATTGTAAACCTAGGAATGTTTTTATAAAATAATCCTTAAATCAGAATTAAATTTATGTTGTTTATGTGTCTTCTAATTCTGTGTGATCACATGCTGATTGTTTTGTCTTCCAGGCAGATTTTCTCGGTAATGTGTCATCTATTTGTGTGTGAAGATGTGTAAAATGACTAATTCTTTCTACTATTTACATTCATAAAGGAACAATTCTAGTTTTTTTCTTTAAGCAATGGCTAAAAGCCGTTCTGTGGAAACACTAGAATAAGATAATTGTTCTGAAGTATTTATACGTTAGCAGTGTTACATGCTTTACCGAACAAAACAAAATTACCTTGGCAAGGTTGTCTTTCCTGTGAACTTAAAATTGCTTGTGCTGTTTTTATACCTGCCAAGGTCTGAAAGCTATAAACAGGGAGGTATGTGGAGAGAGGACTATTTTTTTATATATTTTTATGTGTAAACAGGTATGCATATATTGATTAACTTTTTGGATGATGAAAAGGAGTTCAGGAGAAGAGTTTACATAGGGAATTTCAGCTTATTGGTTGGGGTACTTTCTGAGGGCAACACATCCTCGATCTCTCCACTGTAATAATTTGCAGGCATCTACAAGTCCAGTTTGCAAGTCCTAGGTGTCTGGACTTCCAGGATGGTGCATGTGTCGTGGAAGTACCTCTGCTCACAGTGGGACAAGCATCTATTTTGTTGGGTCACATTTTGTGTGGCTGTTTGGGTTGCCTCCCTGGTGCAACTCTTGGACTTACCACAAGTTAGCAGTTAAAGCTCCTGATCTTAAAAGCACAGATATCTAGAAATATCTGTTAGCAGGTGTTTCTGGTAGGCAGGGACATGAGGAAGCTAGCAGGCTGAGGGTCTGCAGGAGTTTGGCTGCTGTACAGCAGAATGAGAGATTCATGACAGTCTGTGAAATAGGCTGTCCCTGTGACCTATCTCAGCGTAGTTGGCCAGGGAATGGCATTCCAGAGAATAGTTTAGGTCCTGGGCTTTGTTTTGCTTGCTGGGAAGATGGAGTGGCTTGGTTCTGTTGGTTTTCCGTGCTGTTCACTGCAACCTTGCAAGGGTTTAGTGCGTAAACACCAATGCATTGTATTCCAGAGAGGTAGTGTATTTGTTAAGATTCCTGTTTGCAAAGGAAGTCTCTGCTTATGGGAAGCAGCAGACCTGAAGATCTGGGAAGTGTTGGCAGCCAAAGAGACAACCTGACACTGTTCCTGTCTGTGTCTGTGCTCCTCATTGCTGGATGGGCTCCTCATGGAGACCCAGCTGGTGTAACTTCCTCCCCTTTGCCTTCTGGCACCTGAGTTGGATCACAGTAAATAATTTTTCTGCTCCTGGAGAAACCCTTATTTACAAATGCATCTGTTAAAGAATCCAGTAAGTGACTGGCAGAAGAACTTTGCTTTGTTTATTGCCTTTTATCTGGATTCTGACTTTTTTCCTGGAATTTTAGGAGGAGGGCAGCTGGCATTTATTTTGTGTAGTTATGCAGCACAGATGTGTATGTATTTAATGTATATATTCTGTGGTTTCTGATACTTCAATTCAAATACCTTTGTGATTTAACTGTAAGAGGTAACTGCTTTGTTGAATGGAAAATAGTTGCTTATTTTTCTGCATAGTCTTCAACACTGTTGAGAAATTAATGGCAGGTTTAAACTTTATGAAGGGCAAAGAAATGGTGTTCTCTGATTCAAAGAACTAATTAAAAGTAAATGCCTGTGGGTGTTGGGCCATGTATCGTGTTGTGTCCCTCCTTCCCCCACCCCCCGCCTTACATTTTGGGAGAATTAGAGGAAAATTTAATAATTGCTTTCAATTTTACAGGCAGCCAGCATCAAGCGTGAAATGACCTTTCCTGCATTTCAACAGGAGGATGTAAAATATGATGTCAGTCAAAAACTGCCAGACCAACAGTTTCTCCTGTTCACCACAAAGGAGGAAGATTTAAAAACAGCAGAGACCAAAAAACCAAACAGAGCTCATGAGTATGAGAAGGAAAACACTCGTTCTGTTTGTCTTCTGGAACAGAAACGCAAGGTTGTTTCTTCAAATATTGATGTGCCTCCAGCAAGGTAAGGACAGCTGGGTTTATTTTGTGTTTTGTTTAATCTTTTTTTCTGCTTGCTGTTTTAATGTTTTGTTTTTAATGGGGTGTTAGAGGTAAGTTTGGTAAGCAATACTGTGACATGATAAGTATTTGTGTCCAAGCAGTCCAAAATCAATCACAAGTCCACCATTTGGGAGATCAGCTAGAAAATTGAAAGCAGTACTAGCAGAAACTGAGGCCATCTGCAGTGTAGGACTTTGTATTGCTTTTGTGATGTTTTTGCCTTTAGAATGTGATGCAGCTGAGTTACTCTCAGAAGAGGACATCTTAACAGAAAGAGATTGTTGACCCAGCTTCACCCCAAGATGTAATCTACATTAGACACAGAATCATCCAGCTGATACCATTTTTTTAATTATTAAATTAAATTAAAGTGGCCTGCAACCACTTTATAGTCATGGACGTGACTTACACTGCATAGAGGGAATGTAGTATCTTAAGTTCCATTACATCCTGATATAGGGTCATATACAACTGGGTCATAATCTTCTGAATCTCAGTAATCTAAAGAATCGTGCATTTTGGGCAAGGACTTCACTGCTTTGAGAAAAAAAAAAGGAGTGGCTCCTCTAGGAAATGCTGAACATTAGTATAAAAAAACCCATATCCAGTAATGCTAAACAGACTCACTTCTATTCACGGTGAGGAAAATGACAACGAATCGGGTATTCTATGTTGCAAGATGACAAGTGCTGTTTCTTTTTGTTGTTCATGATTTGGTGTTGCCATCAGTCTGTCTGCAGAGATTTTTTTTCTTTAACCTCCCTGGTAAATTGACTTGCACATAGTATTCAGTGAAACACCTTCTCAGTTTATATTGGCACTTAAAAAATACTGGATGTTTTATTGTTTTTTGTTTGCTTGCTATCTAAAAACCAACATAAACCAGTAGGTTCTGCCACATTACCCAGAACAGCATTACCATCGTTTTCCTCTTGCTCTCATAGATGACACTTGTGAAAACCGCAAAGCTCATGACCATTTTGACACCATTTTTTCCCCATATATATCTAGTAAAAAGCTGTGTGTTCAAAACTTGAAAATGTTAGGATACTTCCGTGAGATTTTCACCAGTAGTTAACCCTGTAATGGCTGAGTGCCTTTCACCGTTATCCTTATGTGTCTCTAAGCAAGTAGGAACGTCAGAAAATTCAGGTTAGCAGGGACCTCAGGAAATCACCCAGTCCAGCTTCCTGCCCAAACTGCATATTAGAATTTCCATTTTACAATTCAGGCGTCTGAAGTACAGGATTTAAGTGCCTTTTTGTATTGCTTTATGCAGATAATCCACTCCAAAAAGTGGTTGATCTCCCTTTACCTGTAACTCAGATATCCGTCCTTGGAGGGATGGATATTTTTTCCCAAACAAGGTGAAAAATAGGGTGAATAAAAACCTTTAATGCCTTTTTAAGACTAATTGTGACACCAGTTGTGAGCACAGAATGCTTAAGATTTTAGGAAATAACTTAATTTCACATGTAAAGTTGTCTTCTAAAATTGTTCTTTGTTTCTATATTTTTTTTGGAACAGAAAAATTAACATATTATGTTGTTGCATATTTTCAGACATACAGGTTGAGCTGCTACATTAGCAGAATTAGAAAATGAAGTAGAAAACAAACCTGGAGTCTAGATTGAATAGCGTGATAAACATTTCTGTCACTCTTGCTACAGTTTTGCAGACAAGTTTGTTTCACTTTTAATCTGAGGTGAGATATTGGGCCATTTGTCCACACATTCAACACATTCAATGTTCTCCTGCCTCCTTAGAAGCCGCTTCCAGTCTTCTGTCTAGGACTGTTTTGATGGAGTTATGTGTTCCCTAGAGGTGAATTCCTTCTCCCTTCGCCTCCTGGCAGGACTTGTTGGGTCGGCTGTCCTCTGCTTTGATGAGAACATCCATACGCCTTCTCAGATTTGTCATATCCAATTGTGGAAGGTCATCTTGAATTAATTAGATGATGTTTACAAAAACATGGATGAAATAAGGGGTTTAATATGACCTTCAGTTTCTTATTGCTGCATTCGCCCTTTTTACAAAAAAAAACCTACTAGCTATTGTTAGTGAAGTAGAAAAAAAGCTGTGGAAATGAAGCTTGCTATTTATTGTTTTAAATCCTTAGTGGAGCTCAGGTTACCCACTTCTCTTCAGGTGCCGAAGTAAAGGGTAACATTAAATTCTGCAGTATCCCGCTAAACCCAGGACAGTATGTGATTTTGAGACAAAAGGCTATCATACTGCGGAGTCCTTATTAGCAAGGGCATATGAGTATCTCTGTAAGATCTCTGAAAAACTGGCTGCAAAAGACTTGGTAGCATGGATGAGTATACTTCCCTGACCACAAAATGAGACAAAGCCCATCATACCTTACCTGTTTTTTAAGGATCTCAATGAGTAAGAATGAAAATCATTGTGAGGCACTGTATCCAAAATAACTAACAGTTCAGAAAGCACCAGCATAATAAATGTTCTTCTGAGACATTCAGGAACAGGGCTTTCATTATTGTTTGCAGATTCTGAAATTTTAGAAATGTGAAATACCTTAACCAAGTACCTGGTGTTTCAGATATGCTGAAATTACAGTAGGTGGAACTGTAGAGCAGGGACACACTGGTGGCCCTCTTGTGTTGTCATGCAGGAGAAGAGGACTCTAACAGGAGCATGGAGAGTTTAAAATGTGTGTCAGTGATATCTGAAGAGAAGGGGTAGGTCCGTACTTGGTAATAGCCCAGCAGTTGCATGCTTGCCTGGGGTGTGGTGTGTGTTCAGGTTCTTCTGTTGTTGCATTTGGAGCAAGGATCTGAACAGGGGTTTTTAGTGTTCAAAGGAGGTATCGTAACCGTCAAAGTCCTGGTGTATTCAAGGTACTTCATAGGGCAGCTCTTTAAAGTAATAGTGTCAGGCTTAATGTGGCAGACCTGAAATAAATATTTTATTGCATGCAGGAAAATTTTAACATTGAAATTAAATTGCTTTTTAAAGTTCATTGTTTACATTTTCTATTTAATTTTGAGAAATTATTGCAGACCTTTCTCTCTGCGTTATGTGCTGTACTGGAAGTGTCTTTTGGAATAAAATAGGAGACCATGACTTTTTTTTTTATTGATTTTTGTGTTTTGGAGTGCAAAAATGAAATGAGAGATTAATAGCATTACATCTTTTCCTTTTAAGATTTCTTCATTTGGGCATTTTCAACAAAATTTATGAGTTCAATAGCTTTTCTACTTCTGAAACTCAGATAAGCACAAATGAAACTGTTCAGCTTGAGTAGACAAATTATTTAATATAATAAGAAAATTTGAATTTCTTACTTGCCTTCTAAAGTTTTAATCTGTTGGTAGTTTTGGTGCATGAGGGGCTGCTGTCTTGGAGAAGGGGGTCTGACCGCTCAACTATAAACTGCAATTCTCTCTTGAGAGTTGAGATGTTATCTATACAACAGAGGAGAGTACGCTTTAGACTGACCTCCAGTTGAAACATGAGCGATCAAACAGCCCAGATCCCTGGGATCTGAGTAGTGAAAGGTCATTTACTAAAATGAGAGTGGTGTCCCACAGGGACTAATCACCTTGTGTTGCAGGCAGAAGCAAGCACAGGTCTACCGGTGTTCTGGGCAGCTACATCTGTAGAGGTCAGATGTAACCAAAGATGATGTTCCCAATAGGCAGCAGTGTGGAGTTCACAGAGCTGTTTGTTCATTCGTATTTTCATCAGTTACTTACCATAACTCACACTTACTCCCAAAGCAAGTCAGCAAGACAATGAGGAAAAGCCTGGGCTTCTGATGTGCTGGGTGTGAGACATGATGTAGGGACCCAGTGCAGACCAGGCATGCAGGGAATGACTTTTGTCTTTTGGGAGATCGAGAGCAAGGGGTGAAATTTCCTTTTTTTTTAAGTAAAATATGAGGATAAATGTCAGGGAATGGTGATGGTTAATGGGTTAAAGGTCCTCTTGGACAGAAGTTTTTCAACCACTCTTTAAAATTTTTGGCGTTAGTGTCAGATGTGTTGTTCTTTCTGGCACTGGAAACACCTGAAAGGTTAAAGAAGGAGCTAGGTAGGCATCACTTCTATCTCTCTGATGGGTGAAAGTATTTGAATAGTTGTGCTTTTATTAAGTTTTCGCTAGATGGGCTCGGAATATTGTGAATTTTTTATTATCCCCTTGCCACATCATTTTCCTTTCCCTCAGTCCTCCTGTGCCCTGTCTCCTCTGAAAAAAAACCTCCTCTGAAAAAGAAATACAGACTTACCAACTACCTTTTTCTACGTTAAGTTTTTGTTCTTAAAGGACAAGCCAAAGCTAAACCTGAGCTGCTTAAGCACTTCCTACAGGGTGAAAGCAGCTGTTGTGCAATAAAACTTTCTGGTTCCTGTGCTCTTCTGGTTCACTGCTATTAAGCTGTGACATTTACCATGGCAGTAATATATTGGATATTGCTGTCTTCTGTTTATACATATAGAAAGTTGCTTATTGTGGTGAAATTAATTTTTATTCACTTACCTATATTTTATCTATTTATATCTAATTTAATGAAAGAGTATGTGACGTAATTGAACTAGAGTAAATGAAACATCGCTAGGAATTCTCTCCCCCATTGCCTCTTCAGGTCCTCCTTGAATAGCTACAGATAATGGGCAAAATTAATTGCAGCTGTGTTTTCTGACCATCATTATAAAGAAACAGTGTAGGCAGTGCAGCATTTTCAGCCCTAAATGATTTTCTTGCCTGGTCTCTCCAGGAATGCAGCTCTGGGCAGCCTTTTGATTAGAGAGTGGTTTGTTGATCCGTAAGGTCTGCTGGGCATGATTGATTATGCACTGTGCATTTCAGTGGAAACATTTTCATAGGCAAAACTCTCCAGAAGCCTGACTCCCAAGATCAGAAGCAGTATCTGCTTGACTGTGATACCCTCACTGGGACTTCCCTATCTACTTGCAGAGGGAAGGACTTGATGAACAAGTTGTGCATTTCTGTTTATCCAGAGGTGGTGTTTATTCAGAGATTGTATTCTGTAATTCTTCTCCATCTGTTTGAGAAGCCTCATCAGTTCTCCTTGGGAGAGCTCCTTTTTGGAAGGCATCAACTATTTGTTGGCTGCTGAGGCTTTTCAGTCAAACTGGATGCAAACAAAATGCTGAGAAGCCAGGCTGTGCTTCACATTTAGTGACTGTAGTTCTGCAAGCTTCTGAGCTCTCCAGCTTTTCCTTCTAGCCCAAAAGCACTTAATTGGGTTGTAAGGTTTTCTCCAAGTTTTTTCACCATCCTATAGGATAAGTGCTCCTGTTTCTTAAATTTCATTTTCTGTGCATCCAAGATAGTTAGAAGCTTTGAAAACAGCTGTTTATCATGTAATGAGAATTACTCCCAGGGTCATTTCCGTATTTCAGGGCTTTTGTAGAAATGTTGGTGGTTGGCAGTATAATGCATCTAAAAACAGCTTCTCCAAATATCCACACCAGCTAATTATTGAAGTAGTAAATTGTTGCTTTGTTATGCTAAACTTTAGCTAAATATGTGTGCAGCTTGATTGGATTTTATCCAAGCACTCATTACAACTTCATTATGTTTCATGTTGCTCATCATGGCCTGCTGCAAAAAGGTGTGGTATCTTCTGAGATCTGACTGTTCATGGGGAAAAGAGGCTTCCCTGAAGAGTAGTGAGAGAATCTGTTAACACATTTTGAAGTAAAAAACCTATATTTCTTGATGCTGTTTTTTAAAACTAAATTTTCTTTGTGATCTAGAAGGACTGTATATGTGCTTTAAACTTGAGATGCCTTCAGTCTGCCTGCAGCATGCAAAAGTGCTGTAGCAGAAGCTTATTTGGAAAATGTAGATTAAATTGCTGATTAAAAGCTTTGCAGGTAGCTACCGCAGAACCAAACTAGAACTCCAAAAGTCACCTTATTCATTTATCTGGACTGTCATCTTCCAAGTTACTTGGCCAGGTATGCTTTGTGGTTACTGCCATGATAGCTGAAACAGCTTTGCATGATGCTGAGATAGATGACAGCTTGCAGACTGTTGGAAACTCACTTTTCAACCTGAGATGGATCAGGTCTCAAGTCCTGGGAAACAGGGGACACACTCAGTGGGATTGTCCCATTCAAAGCATCCTGACCGTAGGGGTGGCTGAGCTTGCTGTAAGTAAGATTGGATTTTGTGGCTGGTGGTACAAACTTGGGCGTTAGCATTCGGAAGTCTGCACTGCCAGAGAGCCACAGTGATATCTTGGATTGGATTATTTGTTAGAAAAGGATAACATACCCAGCTGTAGAAAAACTTAATCTGAAAGTGTTCATAATATATTTTTATTTTCCACTGGACTTTTGTCTTCTGATGTGTGCAGTAGTATTGCCAGTAGAGGTGGCTAATCTTTTGTCTGAAGTAACAAATGATAAGACAAGAGGAAATGGCCTCAAGCTGTGCCAGGGGGGTAAGGATTAGACTGGGTATTAGAAAAAATTTCTTCACCAAAAGGGTTGTCAAGCGTTGGAGCAGGCTGCCCATGGAAGTGGAACCGCTATCCCTGAAGTGTTCACAAACCGTGTAGATGAGGCCCTTAGTGACGGGTTGGCAGTCCGGGGGTAATGGTTGGACGTGGTGATCTTAAAAGGTCTTTTCCAACCTAGTTGATGCAGTGATTAATATTAGGAGAAGGAACTTCTAACACCAGCTGGTGACTTCAGGCATCTGGCTTTTGGCCAGTGTTTTTGTCCAGTTTTTCAACTGTGGACTTGTAATGGCATTTCCAGGGAATGAAATTGCAGTGAAAACAAAGTATGAAAATTTGTTTGTGTTATAAATAGTTGTATTTGTCCTACTGCCTGACATTGCAGTTTGTATTATTTTAGGTAATTATTATTTTTGAAAGATTTTGCTTGTGCATGCATGCGTATATATGCACAAACATATGTATATATATACATAGAATTCAGTTTGAATTTCTTTAGAAAATCTCATATTGAGAGCACTGCTGAGAAATATTTGTCTTCATCTATAGAAGATGCTCCTCTTTAAAATCTTCTTCCACTGATGGCCAAGAGAGAAGGCTAAAGAATTTTATCTGTGTGATGGGAGTTGCCAATGGACAGTGATCTTATTTCCAAGCATATTTCAATGAATCCCTCTAATGTGGCACAGAGGAAAAATGTGTCCTTAATCTGCAGCGACCATTCGGCGCTGGTTCTTGAAGAGCAGCATTCAGTTAGCATTGCTGTTTTATCTGTTAGCCATTGCTGTGAATGCGTGGCTTGTTCTCAGCTCTTCAGTTCCCTTAAAAAATGGAGTGTAATTTCAAAACACTCTTCAACAGCAGGCAATATTCAATAAGAGTAATTTCTTTGTGGTTTGTGTTAGCTGTGGCACAAAAAAAATTCCTCTTGAAATGCCATCTGTGCTGAGAAAAGAAAAAAAGTCAATGGGTACATGGTTTATAACTTGTGTATCTGAAATGTGCAAGCATGGGCTACTGTGTGTATGGTTACATAGATTACATACATTGTAGCTGTTTTATTTAGAGGCTATAAAATGAAAATATTGTAGTTTATGCAGCGGTATTCAATGTTGCATCGTTGATGTCAGCAAAGACGTGAAACTTGCCTCTCTGAGAGAAGTTGCATCATTCATTGTTACTTGTAAAATATTTCAGACATTTCTGTCTTAACTCCTTAAGTATCATCTCCATGAAAACATTCATTTTTCATACTGAAAAAAAGGGAGAGGTAGAAAGCATGACTTTTCTCTATTTATAGTAATATGCTTATGTTATATGTACAAGTTTTGTTTTGTTTGTATCCGTGAGACAACTGCACTACAATGGAAATCAGCTAACTCTGTATTTTTATGTGGTATGTAAAGTGTATAATTGGTTTGTATAGATGAAAGGATATTTTTTAAGGTGCCTTTTATTAATTTCCATAAGAAAGATTTTCTGATCTCTGTTATATGATAGTTTATATGCATCAAATACCCGCTTTGCCTATTACTGCTTCAATTTTTGTGACAAGGGACGAATTGTCAAAGAATGGCACACTTCATCACTTTCAAATATCAATGTCTAGGTTAGGGTATGTTTGTAAATTAGGTTTTCCTAACAGGTTATTTTTATTTGAAGCAGAACTGCATCTCCTTGTGGTTTTAGTAATCTGCATGCTTTAATGTAAATTCCAAGTCTTTCCTTTTTACTCCTTAATCATTTTGGAAAAATGGTGGAACAGAAGTGTTGCTGTATATACAAGGTCTGCATGAAGCAACTACAGTTTTTGATAAGTTGCTGGTCTTTCCAAATAAAATCTCCTTTGACTTTTTTACTGGATCAGCGCTTGATGGCAGTGTGCTGTATTGGACGTGTGCTGCACATGACTTGCAGTGGGGCTTTTGTTTCCTGAGGAAAGCCTAGTTCCATACCTGAAAGGACACTTTTTAAAAGCTTCTAAGAGTTAAGCTGTTGTGTTCTGTATATTTATAACACATACTCAATGACTAGTTCACAGTTTTCTTGACCCAGCAATAAGAGATAGGTTTTGTTCTGCAAGTACGCTCGTTAAGCTCACTACATGAGGAGTTTTGCATTGCTCTGTATTTTAAATTCTGCTGCGGGAATTCCTGCAGGTGATCTGATACTGTGTCTGACAAGTGACCCTTGGGCCATCTATACTTCATATTCACTGAACAGAACACTGGTAGTCACATCTTCTGTGGACCACAAGGAAGCTGTGCATGAAATAGGAACTTCTGCTATTAGTGGCCCTGGCAGAGATGGTACATCCCAAAGTACTTTGCTCTTCCATCCATACAGTAAAGATGAAATGAGACATTTTGTTAAAACTATTTAAAATTCCTAAGCAAATGTATGTTTACACTTTGCATAGAACCAACATTTAGAAACAACTTTGTTCTCAATTTGGGATAAAACATTCACTGTTAGTAGCTGTGTATGTGAAATGGTTTGTTGGATAACTATATCTTCAAAATAGCCTCCTTGGAGAACTGACGGAAGAAGTATTGAATAACTTTGCCAGAATAGAGTAGCAGGGTGTTTCTTTTTTTTAATTATATGTTATACTAAATTCTAGGTATCTGAGAGTTATGCTTCCTTCTCTTCAGGAGCGTATCAGAAGCCCACATATTGCTGGACACCCCAGCTGTGTTGTCCTATGGAAGCAGCTGTCCTCTGCAGCATCAACACCGGCATACTGTATTAGAGGCAGCTGCATTCTTCATGCTATACTGTGTTCCCGAAGTTGAGCTCCCTGTTGTCTGCTTTTCTCCTTAACTTGGATCATCTGTTCTGTTTTCTCTGTGAAGGCCCGTTCAGTTCCTCTCATGAAGCTGAGCCAGGCAGGGAAGGAAGGTTTAAAAAAAAAGGTATTTAATACTTTCCCATAAACACACACAGAGCCACATGTGGCAGCATGGAGCAGAAAGCACTGTGTGCTTGGTGCCTTGATGCGAGGAGATTCCTCACCTGGCTGAATGAGGAGGGAAAAGATGATGAAGAGGATGTGCTGGGCCTATTTTGATATTTCCTTCTAATGAAGAGTGCCTGTAAAAAAGGTCTGATGCCACTTCTTGATAAGTCTGTGCTGATGATTTAGAAAGAATGTTTCGACTGCTTTTTCAGCGCTTGTTAACTCTTGAGGAGTTGTGGACATTTGTTTCATTTATGTCTTTTTTGGATGAAATTACTTGCCTTCTCTCTTCTCTAAATTGGCAATAGCAGGGCTACTAATATGGGGCATGCTCATGCTACCTCTTGCTTCTCAGTGTTGCTTAGTTTATTTTATATATGGTGGTTGCTTTTATAGGGTTCATTGGGCCTTTGGAACCAAGAATACGGATGTGTAATTCTCATAGTAGGTGATGACTAGCTATTAAATATTCATTT
>JBCJKH010052612.1:5539-17838 GCA_039877255.1 Loriculus beryllinus | reverse complement strand
TCCAGTTACTATAAAAGGATCTTAAACTGACTAGCCTATACGTAGAAATCTACAGTGTACTTTTGAAGGGACATATTTCAGTGTAATGCATAGGAAACTGCACATTGCAGAAGTACTCTGGCTCCTTCACTGTTGGATTAGTCATAAGTACCAGTTTTGCACTGTGTTTCTACAAAGGCACAGTTAGGTTCCAGAAATTACTAACTCACTCCACAATCTGAGCAGGCACCTTAGTCTCAAAAGCTGCACAGACATGTTAGTAATGAAAGATAGGACTCGCTAGCAAGGACACGCATCTGAACATCAGCAAATGTTCTGCTCAAGCTTGAGCAACTGCACTACCACATAATTGTTCTTAAGTCGACTTCCGTCTTTTCTTTAATTAGATGCCAAGGAAATGGTTAGTGAGAAAAATGTCCTTCAAAAATGGTGTGGTCTAGCAAAAAGCAAGTAAATCTTAAGTAAAAGTAAGTTAAAATAAAAACTGTTTTTTTCTTTCTATAGTACAAAATATGTGATAGAGGAACAAATAACTTGTCTTTGTTTTAATAATGAGTACTTCTCTTCATTTACATTTAATCCAATCATATAATTTTAATCTTTAACAGATACTGACTCTGCAGATATGAACCTATGTTCCACTTATTTGACAGTTTGCCTGTCTATTTCACAACAGACGTTCTGATGCAGCACCAGAATGGGAACATCTTCCCACAAACTGTGAATGGGGAGGTGTCATCTCTCTGGCACACGCTGCACTACCCCATGCTGCTGTCAACTGTTTGACTTATCTTTCCAAGAGCGAATGGACTCTCACTTCTTAGCAAATTATTTCAGGTGTCACAGTTGCAAGTACAAAATGCTGCACTAATAACAAATGTTGGCTAAATCCCGTCCAATCATGGATATAGACTTTACGTTGATGTTAGGAAGGAGACAGCGTGAGAAAAGATTTTCCTCAGGAGGAAGGGGGAAATCACTTCCACACTATGAAGAAGGTTGGAGGGAAAATGAACTTCCTTCAGAAGGAAATATTCACAGAAAATTAAATGTGTCCGAACACTTGCTTTGGTGACCCTGGATCCTCCCTTCTGCTGCTAGTTGTGTGAGATTTCCCACAGATAGGTAACATCTCATGAAAAGTGATCTATTTACACAACGAGGGGGGAGTGGAAATCACACCTGGGGCTTAGTATTCCTTGCAGTATGCTTCTGTTCCCTTGCTTTAGTTTTTAGCTGTAATTTAGGTGCTACCACAGAAATCTTAGCCAAATGCTAGAGCTACTCGGGTTATCAACGCACCCCAATTTCTCTTCTTCCGTTCCTCTCTTCTGCAGTGCAAAGGCTATTCCCTTCCCCCAGTCAGCTAGGGCCCAGGTGGCTTGATTTCAAAGTCACTACTAACACTGGTAAGAATGAGTCTGGAATTCCTATACTGTTAATCCTATGTTTATTTTCAATGTGGATTCTGAGAAATGAGTGGAACATATGGCCTGTTCACTGCTCAACCAATGTAGTCAAAGCCAATTTTGCTCAGGCAGCATGTGACACTTCTGTCTTTCCTACTACCCAGATGTTTGTTGTTTCTGTCATAAGGTGATACATTAGAGAAATGAAACCAGTGGTTTCATTTCTTTGCACTGCCTTCTGCAATACTTATTTTAAGAGTTTCAGAGCATGATGTCTGAGACAGGAGTGGAAACAAAAGAACTGGCAAATTGAAAAGGATTAGGCTTCCATCCTGCTCAGGAGTTGTGGGTTTTGTTGAATGAGTTACAAGCTTACCCTTCAAAGCTGGCAAGGACTGTTGCACTAATCTATTCCTAGCTCTGCAAGGAGATCTGATTGAAGTTTTGACAGGCAGTGCTGAGAGCCTGAATGAAAAAGAGACGTTCTGGTACTTAATATAACATATAATTCTGCCAAGTTGTCATTCCATCATTACCAGTTGCTGGTCATGCAATTGGGTCACCTTTAATTCTTGTATTTTATGTCTGATAAGGGTGACAGTTTTCATTAATTCTACTTCTCGTGTTCCTTCTCTTAAACCCCCTTCAACACCTCAGTCACATGTATGAACCAGGATTCCAAGTGCATGAGGACTTTATCTATTGTCTTTCAATATTTTGGGTTTTGTGCTCCTTAAATTCAGATTTCACTTCCTTCTTCATGAAAATTACTGAATTTCTTTCCTTGCACAAGAAAAAACAGTCCCTATTATAATTCTGATCTGATGCATTTTGCATGCAAGGTGAACAAAGAGAATTTTCCTGCTGTGGCTACTGTTCTGGCAATGGGAGCTCACTACATTCTGTCCAAGCCTAGTAGAGACAAGGAGAGAAGACTGTACAGATCACACTCATTTCTATCTGACATAGTTTTTATTACTGTCAGATGATCTTAAAAACTCACATGTCTTGCCTGAGGTTTTTGTTCAGTTCTTCGGTGTAAGAAAAGCCTAAATGCAGGATGAATGTTTAAGGCCTTGTGGAGAATTCAGTGGTATTGCCAGTATTTTCTGAGTGGCAGCAAGTTTGCTGGGTTATAATGCTTAGAGATGGTGCCAGTGTTTGCATAAAGACCTCAGATTAGAGTCTGGAAGCAGGCAAACAGAATGGGAGTTCTCGGCTCAGGATAAGCAAAAACGGTTAAGGAAAGCCCGAGAAGTATACACAAAGAGGTATGATAAATTGTGTCCTATATACAAACCTAAGCAAGATGAAAAGTTGCTAGGGAGAATGGAAAGAATGTGGTGTCAGCCACAATCACAGCTCAGTAGGGAAAGGGACAGTCTTTTGCATTGCAAAAAGAGGGGATGGAAACTCATGTAAGAAATAAGCTTGCTTTGTGTATGTCTGGCTTTAAGATCCCTACTGAAAGCAAGGCTCTGAATGGCACTAAAGTTGTGCTGCTGGTGGCTAGAGATCAAGTTTTATCACAAGATATGCCTTAACTTCTAGCTGACTTACTAGATAGGATTCTCGATGAGATTTTAGTTCCCCTGTCTCAAACTCAAATCCTGTGGAGCCATCTGTAGCATTTTTTCCCCATTTTAAGAAACAATTTTCCTGTCTGTGGAGATACAGCAGATTCCCTCACTGTGGTTTTGGGATCTATCTCAGATTGAATGACATACATGCAAGAGTTCACCTGGCAAGCAGGATGGGCTGGAGAGCAAGCCTGTGTATGCTTCAGTACCTTCCACTGCTGTGAAACAGCTCCCAGGAAGCCTCAGTGTATCCAGTGTAAGGAAATCAGGAAAGTGAAGAAGGTAGTATAATGACCTGTGCCTATGGGTGAATATAGCCTTTCCTTAATGCCTGAAACCCACTTGATCTTTGGTATCTGAACCCCATTTGATAAGGGCTATCTCCAGTGCCTGGGGCTGGCTTGGGTACAGGTAATGCTGATGACGGGTGAGGTGAACGCATCAGAAGGGAAAGCCTTCTTACAGGGAGATTTGGACAGGATGGAAAAGTGTGTCAGGAAGAACCTTCTTTGTCAACAAAGACAAGCACAAGGTCCTGCACATGGGACAACATAACCAAATGCCCAGTACAGCCGAGAATCTGACGTGGCTATGGAGAAGCCTTGATGGAAGGGACCTGGTGGAGTTACCATTGCTGGAGGTTTTCCAGATGGACAGGGCGCTAGATAATGTCATCTAGGTTTCTTTCCCAATGAAAGGTTGAACCAGATGATCTTTCAAGATCCTTTTCAAACTGGGCTGTTCTATGATTCTATGATAACCACAGGTGCTACCCGAGGTAGGTGTTGGCCCACTTTGTCCATGGCAGAAGAGAAGAGGAATAGCTAAGAGGCACTTCTGCAGAAATACTACATGCTACTTGTGTTCACTTCCTCTTCCTGCTGCTGCTGCTGCTGTGGAAGTTCTGGGACCTGTGGGACTGCACCGTGAAGTTCTTTCAGCAACAGTCATGAGCCAAAGTCCTCCCCACATAGTTCCCTCCCCACAGCTCTCTACTCTGACCTTTCAGTTTTCTCACAGAAGAAAACATAAGCTCTGCTCATCTTTATTCACATGTCAACAGTTCAAGAGATGCAGGAATGCTAGGAGTACTTCTCCCACATGGGAATACAAGCTGACTTAAGGACAACAATTAGATTTTCGAGGATAATAATCCTGTATTTCAAGAGTATGCGGGAATGTCCTTGAAGGACAGGCTGAAGCAAGCAAGTGAGGAGAGGCAGCTTCCCCAAGAACACGTGATACTTTATATGTCTTTTGTACTGTTGAATGTTCTTGTTATACAAGTGTCCACCCATTTTTAATCATGCTAAATAGATGGCAGTGAGCTTTGAGAGCACTTGATTTCTTTCATTTAAGAAAAAATAATTTCTTACTGTATTGTTTGAGTGTTGTTCTATACTGCAGTGGAGTTAGGGGCACAGCCTTCCATAAAAAGACAATTAAGAATGTATGTGGGTAAATACAGTTTCTTGAGCTCTCAAATAATTTCCCATCTAAGTCTGTTTTATCAGTTCAAGTTCCTTGAAACTTCATACAGGGCAAGACTGGTTCATAATTTTGCACATTTTTCTTAGTCATCCATACTCATACAAAGTTGGTTTAGGATATCATCCATTTTGTTTAACAACATTTTACAACTCATATCCGCAGCTGTAAGCAACAACATGAAATGTGAGGCAGGACAGACTTGGGCACTACATTCACAATCATAGAATCATAGAATGGTTTGGGTTGGAAGGAACCTTAGAGATCATCTAGTTCCAATTCTCCTACAATAGGCAGGGACACCTTTCACTACATTTTGCTTTCATGTCTTTCTGGGGTGTAAATATTCTCATGGTTTTGGATTTCTGAGGTTATTTTAATGAGTTGTTAATTGTTATCATAACTGAACTATAGGGACTGCAGTATTTTGTATTTAAGCAGTTGAAGTAAAGGGGAAATAAATTCATGTGCACTCTTATAGAAGAGAATACACTTTCTAGAAGTGAAAAGAATACATGCTAAAGCAAGACAGACAGAAAAGGCTGAAAGGGTTTCCCAAGAGATCAAAGGGAAATGATGCACTAACGAGCATTGAAACATAGTCACATCTGTTGTAGAATATGAAAACGAGTGGGCAGGGTGCATGTTGTATCTGTATACCCAGGTCAAGCTGTGAATTAGCAGCAAATGAAGAAATTTGGTATGAATCAGGAAAATAAACTGATAACACTTGTTTATACCTTTTAACGTCATCTTGGTCTGAGAGAAGTCTAAGCTTTTTTCTATTAATTCTTTTTTAATACGATGCCCAAGGTTATCTGTTATGGTGCCTATTTTTATTTCAAATCTACAAATGGAGTACTTCCTATTGAGGACATTATTTAGACAGCACACTGACATGCACCAATAAAAATACTAGAATTATAATAAAAGCAACACACTTGGTAAGGGTCCCTTTTGAAAGGATTCTAACATACTTCCTCCCCCCCCCCCCCCCTTTTTTTACTATGCTTTTATGAAAGGCTTTAGAAATACCAGAGGAACAATTTTTTGTTTGGACTTCGAAGTTGCATAGCAATCACAGTCAGTCATGGTTGTGAAGAAGGTACTTTTGAAATGTTCCCATCACTCCTTAAGGTAGCAGAAATTGCATGTGGACAGTGGATGAGATGCTGCAAACACACACATGCATATAAAACAGAAAAAGTACATCTCCATTTTACCATCTGTGATCCCACACAAACAGAACTGAGCCACTTTGATAAGCAAGAGCAACACTTTCATACATTTATATAATGCATAGCATATTTTAGTTCTTACCTTCAAAGATACAGCAGCAGACGAGGTACAGAAAATTTGTCTTCTAACCAGTTTAAAGCTTTTTGTGAGTCTGTCCTACCCCAAAATGCAACACTCTGTTTTTATTTCCTTTTTAAATACACTTCTAAGATTACATGTGTTTTATTTCTACTCCTCTATAGCACAGGATAGAAAGAAAGTCCCTTAGGAGATGAGGGGTTTTTATAACTGACTGAACAGCTGGATGCTGAACTTGCTTCCTCTTTTATGTCTAAATGAAACTTTGTTGTGAAACTGTGTGCTATTAAAATAGCTGATTGCAACACACTCAATTGAGTACTTCTCTTTATTAACTGTTATTAAAAAAAAACAGAAACTAGTGAATTGAACAGCTAGAACAATCTTAGAGAAACTACTTATTTGTTGATAACTTTACAATGTATCCCACTTCAACCACTACCTATCATTTTCCTTTTCATTGACACCTCCAGACATCTAGACAATCTAGTCAAGATTGTCATGCCAAATAGGTAAGAAGACTGAGATGTCAAAGCAGAAACGCATATCCCAGTAGGCCTACTTTGTTGTCTGCAGACCCTCATATGTATCATCTTCCACCAAGCCATACAGCTCAGCTGGTTTACCAGGGTTTTCTTGGAATCTGCAAAATCTGTCATGAAGAAAGTTAGATTTGAGATGCTCTTGGTACCTCAGTGCCTGCCATCCCCACGAAGGCAGCTTGTTTTAGCAGGGGCAGTGTATGAAAATACCTTGGGGAACGGATTTGAGATTGGTGGTAGAGTATTCCTTAAAGGACATATTCCTTACGAGGCTTTGAGCAACCTGTTCTAGTGGAATCCATACTTTGCAATAATAAGAGAAATTTATTTTCATTCTCAGGGTATTTTAACTCCCTTCCTTATTTTTTCTCAGAAACCTCTACATCTGCCAGAGAGAAAAATATGAGCCAGTTCAACATTTCTCTTAACATATTTTTTCTAAATATTCTCTGTGATATGATGCATAATTGGGAATAGTATACAAAATCTTCTTAGCCATAGGCATGGAAAAAGTACATATGTCAGTCTGGCCTTACCTATACACCACTAGCTAATGAATATAATAGTTTAACCAAATAATGTTGTACCAAATCATACGCTAACTAAGATCAACAGCATCTAAAAAGCACAAAAACTGGAAAAAAATGGCAATTTAATGCAAACCTCAACAGATGTCTTTGCTGTAAAAGTGCTCCTGTGGAAACAGAGCTACTGCAGTAACAGATAACTCTTTTACGCTTAACATTAATATTATTGACTTTTTTTCTCTGATCTTTCACTGGTACTGTGCATCAGCATCAGGCCTTGTCAAATGTATTCAGGCCCAACATTTTTTTCAGTGTTTCTATATCTGGTTGAAATAGTATTGAGGGGAGCAGGAAATAAATTGCTGGGAAATTTTACCTCTTTTGTATATCCAGAGATCTTTATATACACAGAAGCTCAGTATTTCTAGTTAGACTGTTGGGAAATAACTTTGGTAGTATAAAAAAGCATTTCTGTAGAGGTCTTCAGAAAGTTTTCAAAATATATTAGAAATCATCTAAGTCCATGTATAAACAGCCAGATACAAATGGGCAGATTTTTTGAAAGTAAAAAGTGCTTCCACAGCCAGAAAACCACAGCTACCCAGCATCACTGAAAATTAATTCTGCTTTATAGAGATACCTCAGTATGGATTCAAGACTTACCTTCAGGCACTTAGATTTGGAAAAAATAAATGGCTTTATTTTTTCTTCCACAGGCATGCGCATGTAATGTTTTTAGTGCTCTAGAGGAAGTCAGATGTTATCTGTATTTGTACACAGTAGCTGTATGTGCCTATGGAAGGGAGATGTAGAACTGCATGAGAGGAGAGGGAAAGATTCAGCACCTTAGGGAGTCTCAGTCAGTTTCCTCATCTGTAAATGTAGCTCAGATTGTCTGAGCCAAAGCCAACTTATTTTTATCAGTGTACTCCGCTACAGTAAACCCAGGGCATCAAGAATGTGCTACCCCAGCTCCGACAGGTGAAAAGGAAAACATTTGAAGTAAGTTGCACAGTTCCCTGTTTCCTTTTCTACCCCATTCTTTCTACTGCCAGGGAGTTTTCTCCAGGAAACTGCTTTAATTTTGACCCTATGTACACCTTAGCTTTTCATTTCAGTTCAGGAGTTTATTTCCAAAACAAATCTGCCAGTTACATGCCCTCACTATGCTTCGCCTCTTTTAACCATGTGAAGCAGGTTCCTTTTGGATGAAACTCAGCAGGGAGACACTCACCAGAATCATACTTCAAATGTGCCATGGGCAAGTTTCCTCATGGGCTTTCAAGGGACACAGCGGAGCTAGTCAAATCTCACCACCCCAGAACATGTATACCATGGAGGCAGGGTTTCAGCACCAGCTGTTTCACTGTTCACATCTGCTCCAAATGTGGTGCACTATTGGCTGATGTAAGCAGAACAGAAAAATGCTGTCAAGGGACTCATCTATAGGATTCTACTGGGCAGTTTATCATTTCTTCACCGAGTAACCCTTGCCCACTGATGCCATTCATCTAGCATGTCTCAGTATGTTGTACCTGATAATGCTATACTGTCAACCTTGTGTTTACAACTGAAGTTCCTTTTATACACCTACATGCTCCACCACAGAGGTTCAGTATAAATAAATCTCTGCTTAGCCTGGGCCTGTTTTGTTGAGCAGGGCAAAGCAGATGCTTGTCACTTATAGGTGAAACGTTTGCGTTCTAAAAATAAGTTGGGAGCCTCTGATGGGATAAATATTCCATAGCTATTTGTGAAAATTAATAGTAGGCATAAGTGCAGAAAATAAATCAATTTTTATGTACATATATTCAAGCAGGCATGTACAAAGTAAGCTCGACTGATTATCAAACAATTATAGCTCTATCCCCTTTTGGTATGTCTATGATATTAACTAGGAATTCTGAAATTCAAAAGGTTAAAGATAACACCGTAAGATTACCACCTAGTCTGTAATTACGTTGTGCAATATGATGACAAAGGGAATATTCTGAATCCTTTTGGTCATTGGAAGGGAAGAGGTTACTGAAGGAAATAAACACATTATCCAGTGTTTCATCATAAAGAACAATCATGAATGATTTATGTTCCTTACAGCAGCAAAATCACTTACATTTCAAGCTTCGCAGTATGCCACATTTGATTAGAACCTGAAGCTCAGTTTCCAACGCATCAATTACACCAATATAGTCAATTATTTGAGTAAAACATCAGTCTTTAAACAGGAAAGAAGCCTCAATTGTGCACAGTTTTCTTTCATCTCTCTTAATTACTTGAAGTAGAAAAAAGATCAATATAATTTTCTAGGTAAAATGTGAGGATTCCCATTTTCCACAGGAGTTCCAGGAAAGACTGGTTTTCAGATATCTCAGTCTGAATGGAGCCTCATGAAAGAACTACTCGAGCCTTTCACCTGTAAGGTGGAAGAAAGGTGGCTGTGGCATCATCATCCTTTTGCCCGCATGGTTCTAAAGAGGAAGAAAAGGGCTTAGATGCACAGACAACCTTTGAAGCTCTGGAAAATGTTGGGGAGTTTTGATGCCCACCTGTATTTATTACTTCCAGGTGTCCATGGCCAGCAACTGCCCACACAGCTCTGAGAAGTCTGGCTGTGCTTGGGGTCCAGAGCCTTACCTTTAGGAACTGAGGTGGGAAGCATGGCACCTTTCACATCACTAAATTGATCGAGTTTTGCACCCATAGTTTGATACTTTGAAACGTAACAGTCGTTCCTTCATACAACCATTAAGTCTTCTGGTTATATGCAGAGGCAAGAACTATGAATTTCCTGATTTCATGTTGCATTATAATAAGATTTTGTACTTCAAGTGACAGTGGAATAGGTAACATTTGCTGCCTTACATGCTCCTTCAAGTCAATAAAATCATAAAATCACAGAATATTTAGGGTTCAAAAGGATCTTAAGATCATCTACTTCCAACCTCCCTGCCATGGGCAGGGACACCTCACACTAAACCATGCCACCCAAGGCTCTGTCCAACCTGGCCTTGAAAACCACCAGGGATGGAGCATTCACAACGTCCTTGGGCAACCCATTCCAGTGCCTCATCATCCTCACAGTAAAGAACTTCTTCTTTATATCCACTCTAAACTTCCCCTCTTTAAGTTTTAATCAATTACTCTTTGTCCTGTCACTACAGTCCCTAATGAGTTCGTCCCCAACATCTCTGTAGACTCAATTCAGATATTGCAAGGCTGCTCTGAGGTCTCCATACAACTTCTCCAGACTGAACAGCCCCCATGTTCTCAGCCTGTCTTCATACAGCATTACAGTAAGAGTGACTTTTTCAGTAAAGACCAGAGCATGAGTAGGCAATTCATTTAATTAATTAATCACTTTGGAATTTGAAATGGAAACAGTCATGCAAGTCATAGGGACAATGCTCTTCTTGTTTGCAAGGCAGCTATGAATTGTGTAGTTATGTATTGCTTTACTGTGACCAAACCTGCAAAGTACACATTTCATGTTATTAGGAGGAAATTCTCTTTTGTTTGTTATTGAATATATTCCCATTTGACAAATGAGATTAGCTTGTATTTATCAAGTAGCACTGGCTGAAAGACTCAGTCTTTCACACTCTTCTAAATCTTGGAGACTGCAAAACACAGAGCTTTTCTGAGCCCTTTTGTAGTTTTGATTTAGATAACCCTCAGCTAACTGCACTAAAGTACTTATAGCTAAGCTGATTTGTAAGAGAGATGTTACGGGGTTTTATTTAATAGAAATTGATTGGCAGATTACATTTTGAATTTGTGAAGTGCTTATTGAAAGTTTGAGCAAATATGCTTTGATTTTTATGTCATTAGATGTTTGGTAAATATCATAAGTTGCTGTATATTCATAGTGCTTGTTCTGCTAAAATAAACTACCTCTCTGGTAAACGCTGAATTTCTACTGACAAGAATAAGCAAAACCTAATGTTATAAACATTAACGCAAACAGCTTTGATTGCACAGTCAGTGTCTTGTATCTGTCTCATGTATGTAACACATGCAATACATTAACATTACTGTTGCTGTTGGTCTCTTAATGAGGTGATACTCTTTTGGAAAAAGATAAATGATCCACGAGAAAAAAGTTGTCATCTTTTTAATTCATCTGACTTAGTGCCATTGAAATTTGGGTGTTTTTAGAAGAGAATAAGAATCTGCAAAAGCTGTACATCAAAATTCTCTGGTAGTTGCTCTACATAAAAGTGCATTGGCATCCTCATATATGTAAATCTGAATGGTTATATATGGTGCCTTGTAATTAGTAGAAATGATGTTTTAAACATCATTTAAACAGCCTTTAGTGGTTAAAGGAGCAAGAGGTTGTGTATTTAGTCAGTTTTTTCCCAGTGTTGTGGAAGAGTTGAGATCAAATATGTGAGCTTTCCCTGTTCTTTGCTCCTTGTTGTTTCCCTTGGAAGAGGAGGTAATCTGCTCTGTAATTCTTTAATGTTTATATTCTTTAAAACAAACAATAATACAAGAGAAGCTGAATTTTAGCCCTTAAGCCATGTGTTCCTGATTAATAGAGTTGAAACTGTGTGTGAGCAGGTTACACAGGAGGTCTGTGACCTCCTAGTTCTGATTTCTTCAATAAATGCCAGTTTGTTTTGCATCAGATCTGCATTCCAAAGTAAGCAAACCAGTGACTACCTTAAATTCAGTATGAGTTAAATATAAAAGGTGAATCAAACTTTAATATTTGCAGAGCTCTGAACTGTGAGAGTCTAGGATTGATTTAATGTTACGTAGCCCTAAGCTGCAATCAGTGATACTTAAAGGTGGTAAAGGCAGAACAGAAATCAAAGCAGTCCCAGTGCTACTGTAGGTACCCAGCTGGAGCAAAACACAGTACTTCTGAACCTGCCCAGTCTGATTTACCTCTACAGAATGGGAATATCTCCTGAAGGGTACCCTTCCTGATTCACCTACTGAGCAGTTCCTTGTTGAAAACAAATAGGTTATTATTACTCCAGCCATATAATAGTCTACAAGTGTTTAACCTCGCCCTCTTCAATGGCATTTGACCTGGAGCCTGTGGATTTAAAAGGACTGGTTAGTTCCATTAACCTTTTTCTCTTTAAAAAAATCCCTGGACTTTTAACAGCTCACAAAAGGTTTCCTGCCTTCAACTTCAATTCTTTTGTATTCACCTCCCACAACTGAAAGTGAAATAACATAGAAGTCTGACTCCTCTATCCCCAATTACTTGTTCAGCATTAATGATGAGAAATCAGCTAGTTTTGTAGGACTTGTTCTTTCATAAAATCATAGAATGGTTAGAAGGGATTGTTAAGATCATTTAGTGTCAGTCACATTATATCTTTGGAGATTCATGATGACCTGGCAGGGACACAGCAGCTGCTCCTGTCATTGTTTTGTTCTCATTGATCTCTATATAGGCATGTTTCTTCTGGGCATTGT
>JBCJKH010052611.1:6619-34816 GCA_039877255.1 Loriculus beryllinus | reverse complement strand
TGCAGGGATGCAACGTGCCAGGGGTAGGCACACGGCATCCCGGGACACAGCCTCTCCTCCGCGCTCATGGCTGGGTGAGTCACAGGAGGAAGCCAGAGAGGCCGAGCTAACGGGTGCGCACCGCAGAGCGCTGCAGCCTCCGTCCAACTTGGCTGCCTGCTTGCTCCCCATCTGCTAAGGCGCTTAGGGCGCGCTTACCCCTTCCCACACCCTCCACTCCAGTAAACAACCGGTCGTTCCGCCGGCAGCTGGGAATGGGGAGCCCATCTCCAGCACAAAGCTGGAGGGCAGCGAGGAGCCTGCTCCTCCAGACCTGGGGCTGCCCCACATCGAGCAGGGAACACCGAGCCGGCTCCATCCCACCCAGGCGAGGGACTTCGGCGGGGGCTGCATCGCGGTTGCTGGGACAACGCAACGCTCCTGGCAATAACATCACCGTAAATCAGCTGCCAGACAGCTCCGCCGGGAGCGGAGGAATCCCGGCCGCACCCGCTGATCTCAGCGCTCCCGAGAACTGCTCCCGCTCCTCCGCAGCGCAGCTGCGCTCGGCTGAGCCCACGGCTCTGCCGGCATCGTGCCTCTGGCTCTCTGCGTGCTTGGGGATGCCCGAGTGGGCTTGGGCCAGGCAGGGCGTGCAGCCCAGCTTCCCAATGCTCTCCGCAACGAACCGGCTCCGTACACGGTGCTCACCACTGCCAGAGCTCAAGCACCAAGCCCAACATCAGCACGTGGCTCTGGCCGCCACAGCATGGGCAGGGAAATCACAGCGCCGAGTTCTGCAACTGGTCCCTGCCACAATCTCGTTACCCAGCCCCGGGTTCACTGGGGAAGGAGCAGGGATGAACCTCACCTCTCCAAAACAGGCACCGCTCTGGTCCTTGCTGGTGTCCTGCCATCAGCAAGCACCACCTGGTCATGCAAACCCGTGTCTCCATCACCCCACCCGCTGCCGCCCCGCACACCCAACACTGGCACCGCGCGGCAAACCCAAACGTACGAGGAGCTGCCGAAGCAGCCCCGCGGCTGCCCGTGCCCGGGCACGGATGGGTGCTGCGGGAGGAGGGCCGGAGCGCAGCGCCCTGTGCACGGCAGCTGAGCTCCTCCTGGGGCTGCCAAATTCCTCGGGCCTCCTGGCAGCGGCGCAGGACCCGCGGCGAGAGCGCGTCAGGAAGCCGGAGTAAACAAGGTCCCGCTGCAGAGCGGGGTCCGGCCAGGCCAGCGCCTTTCCCAGGCTCCCCGAGAGGAGTCGGGGACAAGCGGGGGCAGGCTCCGGCCGAGCGCCGTTCCTGCCTGCGGCCACCCCCGGTCCCGGTGGGATTCGGGGTGGGGAGCGGCTCCTCCAGCCTCTCACGTGGGGCTGGATGCTCTCAGGGCTCCCACACAGACAAACCCAAGGTGATGTGGATCCCCAGACCCAGGTCCCAGCCCACCCGTGTGCCCCCGAAACGTGCCACAGCGGCTGAAGGGTTCTCCTGGCCTCCCGCCTGCAGCTCCTTCCCCACACCCGTTCCTGGGAGCCGCCGGGGGGCAGCGGCAGCCCCACCGCATCCCATGTCCCAGCGCACAGAGGCCCCTCCCCATCCCTCCCCGTACCCCAACGTGTTGCCCTTGGGGGGTCCCCGCAGGCCAGGACCCCGCTCGCTTCCTGGGGGAAGCGGTTACCGGGGCACGCGTGGTGTCCCCCCACCACGAGCTGTCCCTGGTGCCCCGAGCCCTGCCCGCTCCCCGCCGCCGCTCACCTCAGCTCAGCACCTCCGGTCCCGCCGTCGCCGTCGGTCGCCGCAGCGTCCGCGCCCCGTCCCGCCCCGTCCCGTCCCGTCCCGCCCCCCGCAGGGCTGAGCCCGAAGGACCGCCGCAGGCAGAGCCAGCTCCCACAGAACTCTTTATTGGGTTAAAGACTCGTATTTGTGTACACTGGAATGTGCTCTAGTCCCTAGGCCAGTACAGGGTTACAAAAGGGGATCCCGGCTCGGCTTCAGTGTGACCCTCCAACCAATTCCAGGGAAAAAAATGAAGAAAAAGCTCCGAACTAACCTTGACTCCACTTTAACATCATACGGAAAAGCAGCTCTCCACCAGGACCGAGCTAGTGGGATTTGCCACCTACGTTGCTTTCCTAGGAACAGGGTTTGCTCTCTCACCCTCCCAGGGCTGGGATGAGGAACGGTTCCCTCCTGGGTGCTGCCAACAGAGGAGAGACCACAAACATCTTCGGCAGAGGGGCCCAGGGAACAGAGATGCGCTCGCAGAGGTGCTCCCAGGAACGCAGTGCGTGTGCCTTCAGAGTGCTCCCTTTCTGTGACCATGTGGGCAGCCCAGGCAACCCAGCATCCACAGCTCCGTGCACAGAGGCCTTCTCCTGGCATCGAAAGAGCCGCGGGAAGGACATGCAGCTGGTTCTAACCTCACCACCTCCAAAGCCTGGCCCAAGAGCAGCTGCAGCGGACAGTGAGCCTGTGCACAGGGACAGTCCCTCTGGATGCTCTCCATCAGCAGCAGGAACATGCCAAAGTGTGGCCTGTGCCACCATGGAGCCCTCTCCGAGCCAGAGGCGAGCCCAGCTGCAAGGGCAGCAGTAACCGTGCAGGGCAGAAGGATGGAGCACTGTGACCTTCTCCTCTGCCAGACCCCCTCACTCAGAACTGCAGCCAAACTGCTCTGCCTGGCACCAGCCAGGAGGGTCTGGAAGAGCCAGGCACCCCATGCACGTCATCTTAACGCCAGCTTTCACCAACAGGAACAGGAGTTGAAGGTCGAGGAGAAATTAAGATGGCAGCAACAGCACCAAGGAGGGATCGGTGTGATGCTTCAGCAGGGAGAGGACGACGGCTGGTGGCAGCTCCAGGGGGCCGGGGCCGGGTGAAAGGCAGGCTTCCTGCAGTGGAGGTGGCGCTTTCCTGCCAGCCGGTGAAAATCTGCCAAAGAAATTCGTCGCCTTTCCCCCCGTGAGCACGTCAATTCTCTGCCAAAAGGGTCCGTGCCCTGGGAGCGCTGTGGGCGGCAGAGCCACGCGTCTTCCTCCGCGGGGGGCTGCGGCATTCCCACATTCCCAACATTCCCAATCAACTTCCACCTCTTTTTTTTTTTCTTTTTCTTTTTTTCCTTAGATTTAAAAAACCTGCGGGCGCCGCGGGCGCGCTACAGCACCTCGTACTTGTCCACCAGGAAGGTGGTCTCAGTAGAAAACCTGACAGGGCTGTTCCCATCTACCAGGGTCACTTTGGTAACCTGCAGGACAAGAGGCAGAGTTAGCTCAGTGCCGAGACCAGGACGTTCGTGAGGGCAGTGGCAACCCTGCGCTTTCAAACTGCCAGAAAGAGCTTTCTTCTCAGGAAAGCTGGAAATGGGGAAGGGTTCTCTGCAGTAGCTGTGTCTTTGCTGTAAGTTAGCAGCAGCCACTAGTTGCAGCTCAGGAGGGACAGACAGAAGCCATATAGCAGCACAGCATCGCAGACCAGTTTGGGTTGGAAGGGTGCTTAAAGCCATCTAGTTCCAACCCCGTAACACAGGTAGGGACACCTTCCAGCAGACCAAGTCGTCAAAGCCCCATCCAACTTGGCCTTGAACACTGCCAGGGACGGGGCAAGAGACAGACACATGTTTTGGCTGAAGGCTGACAGCTTCTCTATCAAAGTCTGAGGGGAATTAGTGGTTACCAGAGTCACAAAGGCACAGACCAAACGGGCGGTCAGCTCTGAGGAGCTGAAGCTGCCAGTGCTGTCCATTGGCACCCCAAACCCAGCCAACACTGAGGAAACTTCAGGCCAACACCTGAGCCTCCATCAAGAGCAGCAGCAGGGCGCAAGAGGCCACCACACAGCCACTTATAGCCATGACCGAGGCAGCTTGGAGGAGCAAAGAGTGGCAACATCATACCCACAGAGTACCAGCTGCGACCATACCTGTATGTTGCAATAGTTCTTTTTGGAGATGAAGGAGACTTGCACCGGGAAGAAGTCATTTGGCTGCCCTGCTATGCTGAACTCCAGGCTGCCGCTCTTGTTTTTGGCATCTATCACTGGCAGGCACCACTCGAGGAGGTTCCTCCGGCTGTCGTGGCGATACTCACCGTCAATCTCCCCAATCACTGGAGCGCCGACACCAGACCTAGAACAGGCAACCACAAGTTACAACAGCTCAGCTGCACGGAGCTAAGGAAGTGCTTGTCCAGCCTGTTGGTTTGTCCAGCCCCACAGACCAGGGAGGGGAGAGAAGCAACGGGATCCAGGCAGGCATGATAATGCTGCCTGGACAAGGAGTGTTACTTACGGCAAGGGGATGGTGATGATCACATCGTTCAGCTCCAGGCTCTCCTCTTGCAACTCGTATTCGATGTTAACATCACAACTGTTGCCACTTTCTGATGGCCAGCAGTTAACTGAAGGTACAGAAACAGTGAGTGAACCACATGGGCTCCCAAAAGGCACTGCAAAGTCATCCCCAAGAAATCCTGACTTAAATAAAAGCTTTTTCTTTTCTTTAAGAGCATTACAGAAAACACATGCCACCAACAACAGGCACTATCTGGGGGGATCTCCAACGTCTCATCTCAGAGCGGGGTGGAACACTCCAGGCAGCCCAGCTGCTGGAGGCTGGCTACAAGCCGGCAGCCCATGGATCACAGAATCCCAGACTGGCTGGGGTTAGAAGGGACCTTAAAGCTCACCCAGTTCCAATCCCCTGCCACGGGCAGGGACCCCTTCCACTGGAGCAGCTTGCTCCAGGCCCCTGTATCCAACCTGGCCTTGAACACTGAAAGGGATGGGGCAGCCACAGCTCCTCGGGGCAGCCACAGCTCCTCCAAGCACCCTGTGCCAGCGCCTCAGCACGCCCACACTAGAGAACTTCTTCCTAATACCATATCTGAATCTTCTCTGGCAGTTTAAAGCCATGCCCCCTTGTCCTGTTCCTACAGGCCCTTGTCCAAAGCCCCTCTCCAGCTTTCCTGTCAGTCTCTTTTAGGCACTGGAAGCTGCTCTAAGGTCTCTCTGCAACCTAATGCACATCAGCCTCTTCCACCCGATTCCCCAGGTGCATACTTGCACTCACTTGTCAATGGAATGAAGGACTCCTCCGTGGTCTGCAACCTCCACTTCAGCACCCCTACGTCGCTGTTAATAGGGAATGACTTCTCTGGGTTCTTCAAACCGATCTGCGATTCTGTAGTGAAGAGCTTCTTGTCCACATTTGGGTGAGTCTGAAAGGGGAACATATGCTTAAGGCTCCAACTCTGAGCCTAAAGACAGAACTGTCGGTAGGCAATGCGGGCTCTAGTAAGGCAGGATGACACATCCCAGGGTGTTTTACTTGACACACATCAGTTTTGCTCCTGGTTCAGAAGCCCAGCTGGAGCACATCTGCTTATCAACCTGGGATTCCTTCCAGAACACACACCACTGCACCAGACATGCCAGCAACGCGTGTCCCGGGCTGACACCTAGAGAACAACTTTAACGACTCTTAAAACCTCAAATGCCACCCTGAAGACCCACAACAGAAGAAAAACCAACCTAATGCTGCTTGGAACATCCTGAAACCGCAAAAATCCTACTTCCCTCCACAGCCTTGATACATTACATCAGCAGCCAAACTCACTTTAAATATTCTCTCTCCCTAAGCAGCTTTGCAGAAGCAGGGGATTTTTGCAAGTCAACCTTCAAGTTACGCTAGAAAGACAGGAGCGAGCATGGGGTTTGATTTGTCTTCCACCTGAAGCAGCACACGTGGGAGCGTTGTTAGGAACTCCCTCATGAGATGTGCCAGTAAGGAACCTCCCAGTGTATAAGCCAGCAGCAGATAAGCCAGCCATATATAGTCAAGCCCACAGCAAGGAGAAGGAGGGAGAGTGCGAAAGAGTGTATCAAAGGAGCACGATCTCCAGGCATCAGTAAGGCCACACAGAGTGGGAGAGAGGGGATGTGTCCCTCAGAGTCTTCCAAGCCGCTGTCACTGGCTGCAACTGTGGACTCCAGCAATTGCCTCCAATACATCAGTGATGGTGCACAAGTGACCCCAAGAGGTAACAAAGTCATTCCTCAGCAGCACAGGACTCCGCACTAAGTTCTCCCACTCCACAACTAAAGCTCACATCACACCAAGGAGCACCAAGCAACGCACCAGGCTGCTGCAAGGTCCAAATGCGAGCAGACGGCACCGTAACGTGCACCACCGGGCAGATAAGGCTCCGAGGGCAGGGAGATAAGGGCACGAGACTGGATTTCTCAACTGAACTTCAATCTCCCCAGCATGAGCTGGCCCCACTGCGCTATCGTCTGCAGTGACCGCTCCCATTTTCAACTCATGTATTGAGATGGTTTGAACACGAGCACAGGACACTGGCATGCTCACGTATTCCCTGGGGAGGAGCAAAAGCTCATTCGTGAACGCAGGACACTGAACAGGCTTTACCTGTAGCTGCACTCCCCTCTTGTCCTCATTTTCCACATGCAGGCGAATCCGTGCAAACTTCTCATCGGCAATGTGCAGCATGATCATGCCGTGCAGCTCCATGCTCTGCAACCCTCCGTCACGGCCACAAGTCAGGGAGATTTTCTCCTCTATTTTCATGTGCACACTAGACAGACAGACAGACAGACAGAAAGAAGGTGTCGCAAGTGCTATGCTCGGCATCCAAGAGGCCAGAGGAAAGAGCAGTGCTCAGCAGGGAAGGCTGCACGTAAGGAGCCGGAGCTCCCAGGAGCGGGATGGCCCCAGCGGAGCAGCACGGAGGGCGCAGCAGATGCTAACGCTGCTCCCCCCGCAGGTCAGCTCTGGAGATGCGAGTCTGCAATGGGTGGAAGCCCACGTGCAGAGCACCTCAAGGGGCTCTTCATCCCAAAATCCTCTGCTGACAGGAGCACAGCTCATGGCACTAGAAGGTTCTGAACTGCTATATATAAAATTATCTATGAACGTGGCCACCCCAAGCCACAATTCGGCAAGAATTCTGCATCTGAAGAACAGAAAAATGACAGCTATTTAAGGGAAAAAGGCATGGGAAAACTCCCAACCTCAGCTGAACAAAGGATGTACGCCTGAGTTCAGGTGAGTCCTACTGAAAGGAGCTGTCTGCTTTTTCCTGCTACGCTTTCCAAGGTTTTGCCCACCACCATTTAACGTGAGAGCACAAGAGAGCACGTGGGACCTGAAGGGCAGGAAAAAGCCTGCTCTGAAAGTGAGAAAGGAAGCGACCTCAGGAAGCCACATGTGCACCACACAGCACGCCGAAGGAACAACGCTTCCAAAGCCAGGCAGTACCTACCTCTCCATGTTAACAGGAGGAGCAAGAACTTTGGCTGCTTCCGTGGAGCGCTTCCCTACAGCACTCAGGATATTTTCTCCCTCCGATTTCAGCTTGTCTACGAAGTTGTCCACCTCCTTCCCCTTAGCGCCAAGTTTCAAGGCTTTGCTGGGACCCGAGGGCCTAAAGAAAAGGTGTAAGAACCTCCAGGTCAGCTCACGGCAACAGACTCCTCCTTACCTGCAGGCGCTGGAACCCGCCTATGCCACCAAAACTACCTTCACCTCTGCAGCCCTTTTCCTGGAAGAATACGCTCAAAACTCATATGTAGGCTGCAAAGTTGTAATTTAGGTTTGGATTCTGTTCTGTGTATTACCTGTACCCGGGACCGATTTTTCTTACACAGGTTGTGGAGCCCTTCGCCTGTCAAAGGCTCCAGAGACGCTCTGGGATGCTACTGTGGGACACACCACAAATGCTACCCAACAACACAAGGGCCTTCACTGGGACACGTCCTTCCAGCTCTGCTGACCCCGAGGCCCACTTGCTCCCTGCTGCACACCCACCTGGCAGGTGCTGGAGCCACTTTGGGCTTCTCCGTCTCAATGATGGTCTCCGTGATCATGGTCGCCGTCGTGCCCCCGGACACGTCCACGCTCCCAAAGCCGCCGAACCCAGGCGCCTTCTTGCCCTGCCTCTCCGCGTCCCTCCGGGCTTGCTGCAGCTCCTTGGCTTTACGGCGCATCTCAGCTTTTGCTTCGCGTTCCTGAGTCTGAAGTAAAAGACAAGAGGCTGACAGAGCTTTGCAATCTCAATCTCACCCTGCCCAGGAACCTGCATCTGCCTGTAAACGCTCTGTGAAGCAAAAGGGAACAAGAGATTAGCACTCAGTTTACAGAGAAGCAAAATCACTTCTGGGCCACTATCAAAGCTGAGCAGCAGCAGCAGCAGCGCCTCCCAGGGCGCATACGTGAGACCCAGCTTGTGGTAACTCCTGCTCACCTCTCGGACTGCTCGGAACACCTTCTCCTCGTGCGACTCCATCTCAGTGAAGGTCCGAATCTGGGCCAGATTGACATTCTCACGGTAGCCCAGGGCAACAATCTCATCAAAGGCAAAAATCAGGTCGAAGCAGTGCTCAGAGATCTCGTTCTCCTCCAGAGCTCGACAATATTCAGGGATCTGGATAGCAAAAAGCATTTTGAAGGGGTATCTGCAGACGACACGGTATAAATACTTTCTTTCTACAACCCCCTGACTTCAAAGCAGTGCTAGCCCCTCCACGAGACCACTGTTAAGCTGCTCTCACGCTGCTGATGAACAAGATGAAGTCTTGCCACTATGAGCTTTCCTACACTATGATACCTTGGACAACCTCTTCGCTTCTCTGGAACATTAACTCAGACGAACCTAAACACACGCTGGGGCTAGCGAATTCCCTGAGGAGCCCTGAAGACAGCGAATATTCACCGCTAGCTTTAGCAATCACCCCTCTGGTCTCCCCAGTGGAGGTGACAGCAGGAACTCTGCAGCAAGTGAGTGACCCCCTTAGATCCTTACCACTCTGGAAAAGAGTCGGAGTGTTTCCAGATCTTCCAGGATGTTGCTGTTCTTGGTGGTGATCAGCACCATGTAGAGCTTCTCCATGGGCTGATAGACGTAGCGCACGCTCTCCGTCTCCACGAACGTGTGCTGCTTGCCCGTGTTCATGAGCTTGGGGAACGCCGCCAGCAGCCCCTCGATGCGGGTGCGCGTCATCTCCACGAACTGCCGGGACACGATGGCCTTTCCCGCCTTGGTGCACACGGCTGCTGCCAGGAGCACCTGCAGAGGAGGTGAGGGCTGCTCAGCACCTCATCCCAGCTCAGCCTCCTTGGCTGCCACTCTCAGCCTTTCGCTGCCAACAGCCTCTTTTGCTCTCTTACCCACAGCAAACCGGCCCCTTCCTCCACACACGGAGGTGGCACAACCCACCCAGTGCTCTGGGGAGGCTCCAGGTTACTGAGCTTCTGGTCAGCCCGGCCCCAGCTTACAGCTAAACACAGAAACGTCGTAAAATGGGACGGTTCTTCCCAGGGTCACATCCAGGGCAGAGCTGCCTCTATGGAGAAGCGGCTGCCGCATTAAGCACAGACCCTGGCTGGCTCTCCCGGGCACCTCCAAGTGTTACACGCCACCGATACAAAGGTAGCAAAGTGACTGCAGCCCGCGTCTTCTCACTCTCTTGAACTACCGAGACTTCCCCCTCGGACCGCTCTCTCATAGACCGGCTCGTATCCTTGTCAGGATAGGGCTGTTTCTGTGCTGATGATCCCGTAAATCCCCACCCGCCGCTATTAACAGGCAAGTGCTGGGAACTCTCAACCAAGTCCCACCTCAGGCGCGGGCCGACGGCACCGTGTGAGGCCTCGGGGACTTGCAGCCTGACAGCTCGGGGACAAACGCCCCCTGAAGCGCTTTTATGTCAGGCCGAAACCTGCTCCCTGTAAGCACTGCCCCAAAGCACGGGTCACGGCGAGCGGCACCGGGGCTCTCGCTGCTCCCGGAGCACATGGCTCTGCTCCGTAACGGAGCGGCCTCCCAGCCCCGCCGCCCGCACCCGCGGGGGAACAGCGCTGGGGGGCACACGGAACAGGGCCGGCTCCCTCCCGCAGCGGAACGGTTCCCGTGCTCGGCCCGCACCGGGCCCAGGGCAGCGGCCGCAGCCCCGCCTGCCCGGGCGGCAGGACCGGCCGCAGCGCCCGGCTCTGCCCCGCAGGCCACGGGGCTCCAGCGCCAGGCCCCGACGGGCGGCGGGAGTGGGAGGTGCCCCGAGAAGCGTCCCCTCCCGCCCCTGTGCCCCGCGATAGGCGGCGGAACGAGACCTCACCATGGCGGCGGCGGCGGCGCGGGGCTCGGTCTCTCCGCGTCCCTCGGGCAGCCGCACAAGATGGCGGCCCCGAGCCACGTCCCCAGCCGGAAGCGCCGTCACGCACGGAGCGCGGGGCGCGGTTGGCGGACCGCGGCCGCCCCTCCCGACAGGGGGCGCCGCGGAGGCCCGGCCGCTCTAGCCGGCCAGGGGCAACCGAGGCGGGCGCGTCGCCTTGGCAACGGCGGCGGGGCGGCATGGCGGAGGTGAGCGGGGAACCGGGACCGGGACCGGGACCGCGATCGGGGCTGGGGCCGGGCCGCCGCCTCACCGCCTCACCGCGCCGCTCTGCCTAGGCCCGCCTGCCCGAAGACCAGCCGTACTACGAGCGTCTGGAGCTGCCGGAGGCCGAGCAGGCGGGCGGCGTGGCGGGGAGGTCTGCCGGGGCCCGATCGCCGCGGGCAGGGAGGATGGGCCGGGCCCAGGCCTCCCGCTGGCCTGGGCGTCCCGCGGCCGATCGGAGCAGCGATGAGGAGGGCAGCGGCAGCAAGGTAGGCAGCGGAGGGAGGGCGGCCCGGCGGCGGGAGGGCGGCCCCGTGAGGCCCGGTCTCTGTCCCAGAAGGAGGTGGTGGCTCGACCTGCCGCGGCCGCCAGCCTCAGCGAGGACTCGGAGGACTCCTCGGACTCCTCGGAGACTGACTCGGAGGACGGCTCGGAGGAGCACGGGGCTGCGCTCACCGGGTGAGCGCTCACCTGGCTTCTGGCACCCTGCACGAGTCTGTCATCACAGGCAACTCACCCGAGTGCCAGCCTAAGGCAAAACAGCGCCCGGTGGCGGTTGTCCCGTGCAGGAGGGGACTCCCTGCCTCGGTGTTTCCCCTTCCTTCATGCTGGCCTTGCGCAGCTGGGTGCTGGTTCCCACTTGGAGACAGCGTGCTGCGTGTTAATCTTTGCCTGCGTTTCTGTGCCTTCCTTTAGGGACTTTAGCATAGCAGATTATGACTACCTGCCGGTGTCTTCTGAAATCAAAGAACTCTTTGTGTACATCAAGAGGTGAGTGGAAGGGGGTTTAGCCCACTCCTTGCTCTCCTGTGTCCTGTGTGTCAATTACTGGGGCAAGCGTTGCAGGACAGTCCGTAGCTGTTCCCACGGCGCTGCTGCTCTTTCCCAGGTACACTCCCAAACCAATAGAGATCGAGTACAAACTGCAGCCTTTCATCCCAGACTTTATTCCTGCAGTTGGAGACATTGATGCATTCCTAAAGGTACAGTTGCTTTGCTTCCCTCTGTGTGTGCTGCAGATGAGCTGAAAGGGGATGTGGTATTGGCTGAAGCTCGGCCCTACAGCCCAGTGAGCCCTGCCCCTGAGCTGCCAAACAGTCACTTCTCAGGCATAATTTGGGGTCAGGGCCACATTTCCCTTGTCCAACACCTTGTGCTTTACAGGCAGCACTGTACTAACAGCTCGTAGTCAAGAGAGCAGGCCTTGCCAGTGCCTTTTAGGGGCTGGATTTTAAACCACGGGGAGGCTCCCTCCAAAACAGCCCAATGTCCCCTGCTCTAGACTCCCGCAGGAAACAGGGCCTCTGTTTGTCTGCAGGTTCCCCGTCCCGATGGCAATCCTGACAACCTGGGCCTGCTGGTGCTTGATGAGCCATCAACCAAGCAGTCGGATCCCACCGTGCTCTCCCTTTGGCTGACAGAGAACTCCAAGCAGCACAACATCACAGTGAGTCAAGGAGGGGGAGGTTGCACTTGCTGCACGCAGCCTGTGGTGAAAACATTGCATTTTGCCTTACTTCTGTGACTAGAGTGTTGCAGCACAGCTGCTAATTCGGCTTCAAAGGCAGAAAACACTAACCTTTTTCTTTAGGCCACAGTTTTAAACTGCAATGGATCTATGGCAAGGCTTGGTGCAGGCTTTGGTTCAGTTTCCTTCGAGGGAAGCTTTGTTTCCTTTTGGTTGTCAATATGTGGGTTTTCCTCAGTATTCTGTTTGCCCGTGGCTCTCCGCAGTTGGTGCAGTGCCACTAGGAAAGAGAAAATGCATGGTTAATGTGGAGCCAACAGAGGGGTAGCACAGAAGCCCCCAAACACCCTGAAAGGCTTCCAGGTTTGTATTTCTGTCCTTAGCAGCAGATAAAAGTGAAGAGTGTGGAGAATGTGGAGAAGAACCCCAAAGCCATTGAGAGCTGGATTGAGAGCATCAACGAGCTGCACCGCTGCAAACCTCCTGCCACAGTGCACTACAGCCGGTGAGCTCCCCTCCACGTGCACAGCCCCAGCTCAGGCCACAGGGATGCTGGGGGCACGGTCCAGGAGGGCTGAGCGCTGCTGTGCTCAAAGGGAGCTGGGCCCCTCGGCAGCAGCCCTGCAGCAGGAAACTGCTTCACCTGTGCGTGAGCCTGACCTTTATGTCCTTTTCTTCCCTGGCAGGCCAATGCCTGACATAGAGACCCTGATGCAGGAATGGTCACCGGAATTCGAGGAGCTCTTGGGAAAGGTGTGTTGGGAGTTAGTTTGCTGCTGGTGTTATAACCACCTTCCATGAAAGCCGAGGGCCTGCTTCATTCCGGGCTCTTTGCCCACGGGGCCCGGCCCACTCGGGTTTGTTCCTGCTTCCCGTTTCTCCCTCGCCAGATGGGGGAGCAGCCTGATGCCTGGTGGTCGCTGTGCTTGGCCCCGGAGCCGCGCTTGCCATACGGGGGCAGAGCTGACTGCTCCGTCTTTTCCAGGTGGGGCTCCCAACGGCGGAGATGAGCTGTGACCTGGCCGAGTACGTCGACATGATCTGTGGTAAGGCAGGGGCTGTGCTGAGGGCACAAGTGTGCTGCTGCCCTGGCACTGTCTCGCTTAAAGCAAGGGACTGCTAGAAGCAGGCTCAGCCCTGAGAAGTCGGGATCATTCTCTGCTGTCTGCAGTAGGATGGGGACTCATACCACGGGTGCCTGTGGTCTTTAGTGAGGCAATGCCCCCTTAATAGTGGGCAGGGGGAAGTTCAGTCTTTACCTGCAGCGCTCAGATGCTCTCACGTGCTTCTGCTCTGGCTTGTAGCCATTCTGGACATCCCTGTGTACAAGAGCCGGATCCAACCTCTGCATATCCTCTTCTCTGTCTACTCCGAGTTCAAGAACTCACAGGTACAGCTTCAGGCAGGCACTGCTCACCCAGCTGTAAGCATCACAATGCCTCTCTCCTCGTGTTTGTCTTTGCTCTGGGTGTCTGTGAGGGGGTGGCAGGCCAGACAAGGGGGCCCAAAGAACATTTTCTAAGCTGCTTCATTCACTGGTACCTCAACATTGCACGAGGAGCCCCTGAGGTTCCATGAGGTTTAACAGTCCAGCCTGAGCCCACAGTGCTCTTCCCACCAACAGCAGGAGCGACCAAGCCCACAGGTCACACAGAGGGCCAGCATCTTCACACACACGCCTGTACTCTTGAACGAGCACCAAATCTTTGCACTAACACGTTTTGTCCTCTGCAGCATTTCAAGCCCTTGGCTGATGGGAAGAAGGGCAGGAGCCCACCGTCCAACCCTCCTTCGCAAGCGGCAGAGGCAGAGGTGTTAAGCTTTACTTGAAGCTTCATGTTGAACCCTCACCTCTGGATCAATCTCTGCTGCTATCAGCAGCCTGTGAAGCAGAGCAGAACACATCAGGAGCCTCCCTGGCTTTAGGACACAGCTGAAGTGTTCTGTATGCATAGATACTCTATGACTTTACTCATCGCATTGTTGCGGAAGCTGCCTAATGGCTCCAGTTTTGACTTCTTCCCAAGGATTTCAGCATTAAACCAGCTCTTTTCAGTGACAGGCTCCCTGAGCTGTAGGTGCTACAGAGCCGAGGCTCCTTGAGAGCACATGACAAGTGCCAGAGCAAGTGGGAGTGAGTTCCACCCTCAGGCATGACTCTCATCTGCCCAGTGCATTCCGCAACCTGACTGGGGGTCTCAGACTTCTGCTCCCTCTTGCGGAGCCCCTTTTCCTATTCTCAAGCCCCTTAGCTGCTGCCAAGGAGAAATAACCAGCATGGCACCACAGAGACACTTAAGTTTAGTTTATTGCTGTGGGGAGGACTCACTCCAGCCCCTGCCATGCTGCCTGTGCCCACTCGTCTGCCACAGCTCTGGCAGGGATGGCAAGGATCATGCAGCAAGTGGGCCATGAACCTGCTAAAGCAAGGCTGGTGCTTGGCCTTACCTCAGGAGGAATCTTGGCGCTGGCAGCAAGGCTGAGCCTGGTTATAAACAGCTTTGATGCATCTGTTCCTAAAGTGCACAGGCTGCATAAAACCATGCCTTGGCTCACAGCGGGGCTACCGGGACCTGCGGTGCGTAGATGAAGGTACAGCCGGGGCTGGTCAGCACCCAGCACCCAGCACAGCCTCTGGCACCCACAGTTCTCCAGGGGCTGGCACATACCTGGGGCCAGGCAGCCCTGCCTCAAGGCACCACATCTCACAGCCAGATCTCCTCACTGCTCACACTGGGCACTTTGTAGATGCGCCCAGACTTTGGGAGCTGGATAAAACCTGCAGGACAAGGACAGCTCATTGCCATTGCCCTTTGGGGCAGCCGTGGAGACCAGCTTTTGGGGCCACTTGCCCACCTGCACCCCCTCACCGAGCTTGCTGAGGACCAGAGAGTTCCCCGGCCCCAGCCACGTGCTCTCCTCTCCCCCAGAGCCAGCTCCTGCATCCCTGGGGGAAGCTGCAGGGAAAGAAAGGGGCAAGAACTATACATGGAGCCCGCACCCAGGTAGGACCCACGGCCCCGTGTGTCCCTCCACGCTGACACCGGGGCTCTCACCTCTGGCCTCCTGTGTGAGGTCGCCGAGGTGCAGGTCAGGCGGCAGTGAGCGGGTCTGACGGGGCAGACGTGCACCCTCAGGCGGTGGGAGCTCAGGGCCGCTGCAACGGGAGCACTGGCTCAGGGGGCTGCTCCCCCCCCCTTGCCCCTTGCCGGGCACCGGCTTGGGCCGTTGGCAAGCCAGGCCGGCGGCACAGGAGCCCAGGCTGAGCAGGGCAGACAGGGCCAGGGCTGCTCCGACGGCGACACCCAGGAGGGGCAGCTCCACACGGGCATCCAGCAGACCTGCACGGGCAGCGTGGCCCCCTCAGCACCCTTTGGCACAGCCATGGTGCCGCACCTACCCCCCAGCACCTACCTGGTGGCATGAGGGAGGTGGTGGTGACACCCAGGCCGTTGGCAGCGCTGACAGAGAAGTTGCCAGCCGCGGTGTCGAGGTGGATGCGGAGAGAGTGGTTGGCCAGCCCCGGGTGGTGTGTGGTGTCCAGGAGGAGGAACTCTGAGGTGTTGGCCATCACCCGCCCATCCTGGTCCACCCAAGTGATGCTGGCGGGCGGGTTGGCTTCCACCAGCACGAAGAGCACCAGGAGCAGTCCCTTGCCCTCCACCTCCTGGTAGTGGGCATCTGCCTGCAGGATCTCTGGCTTATCTGAGCAACAAACATAGGCAGTGAGACAGGCAGCAGAGACAGGGCCGCGCAGGCAGCAGCAGGATTTGTCTCGCCAGAGGCTGGAAGTGCCCATCAGCTGGGTCTGCACAGGACTGATGAGATCCTGCCCTGCTATGGCTGCAGCAGCCACAGGTCACAGCCCTGCTCTGGCCAGGCAGCAGCCCCATGCACCCTCCCCGTGCCTCCATCTGGAGCAGGGCCAGCACCGCAGACCTTACACTGCACGTCAAGGAGGACGGAGGCGTTGTAGCTCTGCCCAGAGGCTGGGTCCGTCAGGGAGCAGTTGAGCTGGCGGTCGCTGCGCCGGGCGGTGAGGGTGAGGGTGCTGGTGGTGCCCACGGCCGAGCAGTTTGCCTCCTGCTTTTGACCATCGAGGTACCACGCCAGCATGGCGCCCGGGGCCGGCCGGGGGGCCCGGCAGGAGAAGACGCGGCTCTCCCCCTCCCGCAGCGTGCACACCGCCAGCGGCTGCCCATCGATGGTGGGACCCGGCTCCCTCAGCCCTGCCGGAGAGCCCGTGGCGTGTCAGAGCTGCAGCAGCATCCCATTGCCGTGCTGCAGGAGCACTGGGCCCGCTCCCCTGCAGCCTCACCTGCCAAGCAGAACGCCAGGAGGCCCAGCAGCTGCAGCAGTCGGACAAGAGCGGCCTCCGGCCGGCCCCGGCAGTGCCACATGGTGCGGCGGCTGAGCTCAGTGCGAGGAGACACGCAGCTGGAGCAGGGATGCGGCGCCGTCCCCACGCCGGGCCCCAGGCATCCCAGCACGCAGCAGGGCTGGAGAGCAGAGCCGCGCTGCACCGTACCTGGAGCATGGCCCGCAGTGCGGCTCCGGGCCCCGGCACACAGGGCTGTGCGTGCGGCGCAGGGGCGGTCCCCGGCGCGGCTGATAGCATCCTCCCATCCCCGAGCAGGGCCCTGGCGCACACGAGCGTGGCCAGAGGCCACCCAGCCGGGGCTGGGGATGAACAGAGCGGGGCCAGCACCCTGCTCAGCCCGACCTCATGCCCACAGGGCTGCCTGTTCTCTGTATGTGCCGCCAGAACCGCATCGCAATCACCTGCTACGTCGCAAGCAAAGCCCGAGTGCCAGGGATGCAGGCGGGTTTATTGGGGGTAGAGCGGAGCTGAGGCAAAGCAAGGCATTTCGGCACCTCCCCTCCTAGCTGTCAGCCAGGGATGGAGGAGGAGCAACAACAAGAAGATCTCTGGCACCAGAGGCGGACCTTCTTTGGTGGCCTGGACGTGTCCAAGCCCACACGCCGCTGTTCGCGTCTCCTGCCCGTGTCACTCACTCGCGGTGCTGCCGGGGTTGCGGAGCTGCGCCATCATCTCACAGAGCATCTGGTTGCACAGCGCTGAGTAGGGGTTGAGCAGCACCAGCTGCCGCCGGGCAAAGGCACTGCCCAACCGCGCCGCGCACTCGAAGTCCCGCCGCGCGTCCTCGTCGCGGGCGTGCAGGCGATGGATCAGCCCCCGCTGCACGAAGCTCTGGCAGGCGGCGCGGCCGCAGCCCCGGCTCAGGCGGATGGCGGCATCCAGGTCCCGCAGGGCGCCTGGCCGGGATGGGAGAGGGGTTGGGGCGGGTGGGGGACGCCTGGGGGGGCACCCGTGAGCCATCGGCCCTGCTCACCTGCCACATCGCCCCGCAGCCGCAGGGCCTGGGCCCGGTTGTTGTAGCCCGAGGCGCGCTCGGGCAGCAGGCGGATGGCCTCGCTGAACCGCTCCAGCGCCGTGCTCACGTCTCCCGACTCGGCAGCAGACACCCCCTGCAGCTCCAGGTCCTGGACCTGCTCCAGCAGCTCCCGCGGGAAGGCTGCCTCTGCGGCAGCGCAGAGGGGGGCTCATGGCTGGGGAAGTACCCGGCACCAAACCCCCCTGTCCCGGGAGGAACGGGCACCGGGATGGGGCTGCTCCCAGAGCCTCCTTCCTCTGCCCACGCACCCTACGGCATCACAGGGACCCTGTTGCCCATTAACACCCGGAACCCATGCGGTGCCCACTCACCTTCCCCCTGGGTGTCATCCTCTCCTTCCTCATCCAGCGCAGGGATGTCCCCGAAGGGGGTGCTGGGGTTAAAGATGGTCTGCAGGACGGCCCTGTCGTTCGCCGTGGCCATGGTGCCCTCCCTCCGCGCGAGCCCGTCAGGATGCGGGCGGGTGGCCCTGGGCAGGTTAATGTTCACCCCGCGGCACCGCTTCCCCCTTCCCCATCCAACGCCAGGCCACGACCCGGCCACAGCACCGCGGTGAGCCGGGGCTCCAGAGCCCTCTGTGTCTGTCCCAAAGGCTCTTCCAGGAGGGGCAGCCATGGCACAGGGAGAGCGCCTCCTCCCCCCTCCCCAGGAAGGAACGGAGAGCAGCCCTCTGCAGCAATAAACTTGACATGTTTATTAATTAAACTATCACTTAAATAAAAAAAAGTGCATAGAAAATAAACATGTTTAAAAACTCCTTTGTTTTTGTTTTGTTTTTTGTTTTTTGTTTTTTTTACAAGTATTTACACTTTTTTTTGTTTTTACATTCAGTCTTTTGCAGAGCTTTCAGCATTTTTTTAACTGTTAAAAGTATTTCCTTCTTCCCTGTGGCAGGGAGTTAACACTGATGGACTTCAGACACGGTTCCTCTTTTTTTGTGTTTTTTTAAAAAACCAACCCAACCAGAAGCTTGGAAGAACACAAGGGAGAAGAAGAGCTCATTATACATGATAAGGTGTCAAGAAATGTAGTTCTAGAACATAACCTTGCCTTGGCAGAGCTTTTTTTTTGTCTTTTTATATTTTTTTTGAAACAATTATTCACCTACCTGTAGTTACTAAAGAGACTGTTAAGTTCAATAAAAGAAACACCACGATATAGTTCTCGGTTGATAGACAAAGCTACTGCACCTCGTTAAAGAGACCAGGAAAGCACAGAGCACAGTTCCCCATATGCAGGTGGTACCCCAACATTCATAACCAAAACGAGAGGAAGAAGAGGAAGAAACCAAGTTGTACACGAACCGACTGGGCACAAGAAGGGCGAGAGGGCCGCGCGGCCCGGCTCCCGCCGGTGGTAGCCACTGGAACACGATCCTTACCTATAGTGTTAAGAATTAAAAGCCATGGACCGATACTGCACGAGGCGGAGTTACACGGTGCGTTTCTATAGTAGTTCCTATATATATCGTATTTATAGCTATAAAAACCTGGCGAGTGCCGAGTGAGCAGTAGTATGGGTGTGAATGGTGCGATGCCGCACAGAGACCGTCCCGCTGGAGAACCTGGTATTGCTTCGAAATGAAAGAAACCAGAAAGGAAAAGATACCCAGCCCTTTGCAGTGACCCGCTTCTCCTTAGGAAACGAACACACACAACGAAAAGAAAACGCCCCAAGGGTCCTTTTTTGTGGTTTTTTTTTCAGTATTTTCAGATACCGTGATCTGTGTCAGTCCTCACAAAATGTACATTCAGACACGGGGAAGCGGCGTCGAGCCCACGCGCCCGCTGCAGCGGCTCCTCCCGGCCCCGCGGCGCAGCGCGGCTCCCGCGGTACACACGGTTCCACTGGCCCGCAACGGCAATAGCAGCAAAGCGGCAGCAGCCGGGCTCGGCTCTCAGGGGTCCCACGGCCGCCGCTCCCCCCTCACACCGGTGGCTGTGGGCAGCCTCTGCCCACCATCAGGCCGATGGATCGGGAGGATCCATGTGCCAGGGAGGATGCTCCTCCTCTGCCATCCAGGCCCGGAGGAGAGAAATGGCAGCAGAGCCCAGCTACCGGGTCAGGTTTGGGCTTCGCTGGGCTACCCCAGCGCTGCCGTCAGAACCGGGACAGGAAGACCAGAGCAGCCGTGCCAGGGCCACGGGATGAGGCCCCGGCCCATGCTTGCCGGCCTCCTCAGGTATGTGCGTTCCCAAACTGTCAGTGCATCATCGAATCACCTCAGTGACAAAGGCAGCGTCAACGCGACTCCTGTCAACAGCCGTCACCGAGTCCTCGCCCCACAGTGCAATAACGAACGGAAACCGGCAGCTCCCGACCCGCCGAGCGGCGTTCCCGGGTCAGGGAAGAGGCCTCGGGTGCCCCGCTGCAGGCATGGGGGACTCTGGAGGTGCTCTCAGCCTTTCCCCACATCCTGGAGCTGCCCTCTCACTCACCAGTGCCCGGATGGCTGCTGACCTACCCACAGGGAAGGGTGAGGGCGCATCCCGCTTCCTCTTCTCCATGGACAGACTCAGTTGCCTTCAAGAGAGCACCTGCGGGTGGGGCGCACGCCCCAGCCAAAGAGGGGTCGGGGCTCCCTTGTTTTATCTCAGTTTCCCCTCTAAATCCAGGCAGGATGCAGGCAGAGGGATGCTCAGCCAGAGCCCACCTCCTCCTCAGCCAGGCCACGCTCCCTCCTGCCCCCATCTCACTCATGAGTTACGTCTCAGGTCCAGCCAAACCTCCTGGAAACAGTTAATGAAGTCAAAAAAGCAGAACAAGAGTAAAAAACCCAAAAATAAAGTGTACCCCCCTCTCTGGCGAAAGGGCCGGACTGGGTCCGGCGTTTCCTACAACCGTCCTAGGAAAATTAAAAAAAACCTTAAAAAGAGATTCTCTTAAATTAGGATAATACCACTGTTTAAAAAGCCTCGTCATAAGTGCTTTCCCCTATGAAGTGCTTCTCATAGAAAAATATACAAAATATATTTACATTTATAAAACCTTAAATACTAAACTGTAAACAGAACAGAGTAAAACCCAACATCGTCGCGTGGTGGGCGCGGGGCTTTCCGTTCTCCTCGGGGCTGGCCCGGCTGGGAGCAGGACCGGCACTACCGGGCAGGGTGACAGCGGCTCTTCTCGCGCTGCTTAACACAAGCTCCGACCCCAGCTCTCCCCAGCCACGTCTCCCCTCGCATATGCTCCGTGGTGGCAGAGAGACAGAAACCTGGAATGCCTTGGGCTGCTGGACACGGACCTGGGAGAGGAGCACTTCCCTTCTGCACAGCCAGAGAAAGCACCGCTGAAAGGAAGCCTTTGCTCGCAAACATCTGCAGCAGCACAACTGTTGGCACAAGCCCTGTCTCTGCCAGAAACCAGCAGGAATTCCCCTGTGCTCAGGCTGGGATTTGGCAGCGAAGCACGAGCCCAACCCTTCGGTCTAGCTGGGGGCTGCTCTCGCCCCGCTGCCCCAGCTGAGCCCTCCCAGATGAAGGCAGAGCCACGCAACGCAGCAGCCCCCCACGCGCCGGCTCTCAAGCAGCGTTTTGCAGCACAAGGGACGACGGACACGCGCAGTCCTTGGGGCTGGGGCTGCAGCCCTCCGGGGGAAGCTCACTCCAACACAGTGCTACTGAACTTCTGACACAGCCCTCGCACGAGGAGAACTCCCTCTGAGCCAGGAGCCAGCAAGGACGGACCCACAATCGCTCCCCCATGCTCGGGCCTGCGCCTGGGCTGACCTCTTGCTCCCCTCCCCTAGCACCTCCTGCTCATTAGCCCCGCGCTAGAAACAAACACTGGGGTCAGGGGAAATGAGAACAGCAAAAACACAATGACGCTGAGGCTCTTCTCCAGTCGTCCATGTCTTTCACAAGGGTAAGTGTGCACATGCGAGACATGAAGATGTGGACTCTGACAGAGAATCAGCTGCCGGCCAGGTCCCGGAGCCCGGCCCATCTCCACTCCTGCCTCTGGCCTCCCCGGCCCGGCTGAGTGGCCGCAGAGGGCGTCACACGAAGCTTTGGTTGGCCCCGGCCCCTCGGGGCTGCCTTGCAGCCGATTGAAGTTCTAGTTTAAAAACTTCCTGCACTTTTTGGCGCCGCAGTTACAGGGCAGCTTGTTGCTGGCATCCTCGATGGGGAACTTGTAGTCGTAGGTGAGCTCTTCCCCGCGGTAGATCTTGCGCATGGCGAAGATGACGATGTGCTTCTGGCCGTCGATGTTGATGACCCGGGAGTAGCAGTTGGGCTCGCAGGAGTGGTTGATGAAGCGGGCCGCGTTCCCGTGCATGGTGGCATCCACCACTTCCGAGTCGTCAATGCGGAACATGTAGCAACCGATGCCCTAGGCATGAGGACAGGGAGAGGGTTACCTCCGGGAAGTGAGATGAGAGCCACCCTAGCAGACAGCCTAGCTCGTCACAGCCACCCAGCATCAAGCACAAGGGGAACTGCACCCTCTCTCCGCTCATCCGTGCTTCAATCGTTTCACCTCCACAGTCTTTGGGTCTGCAAGACTTGACTGAGACCCTTCCCAGCCCACACGAGGAAATAGGGAGTGCTTGTAGAGCCTCAGCAGGAATGGAAGTACTCCGAGGAGCCTGTAAGCCCCATTCACGGTCCTCCGAATGTGATTTTCACAATAAGCCTGTCCTACCTTCACAGCCACTTTCTAGCTCTCCTAAAGTCTTTAAGAACCTCTGCAAAAGCCCACGACTCACCTTACTGTCGTAGTATTTCTCTCGTTTGTCAGTGAGGATGGAGCGAATGACATTGCCTGAATATTCGATCACCATCTCACCTGCATCGATGTTCCTTTTGCAGAACAGACCCCGGCCATGGATGGGAGACCTGAAAAAGTGACAAGAACAGTGACTGTTTCAAAGGGTACAAGCGAAGCTCTGCAAACACTGCAGAAGAAGGATGAGTCACCACAGGGACCACCGTGGTACCAGCCCTCATCCATAACATAACACTAACACCAGAACCCTCCTGCCCGCCTCCAAGCATGTGCCTCAGTTATCCCAAGGTGAGCCAGCGAGAAGCAAGGTTTGTGGTGAAGTTGGCCTTCCAAATACATAACTTGTGCAGGGAGAAGGAGGAGGGACAACCCCAGACCTACTTTTTCCCCCCTCAGTCTTGCCAGTCTGTACTCCTAGAAGGTTTCCAGATTTCACCTGTGCCAGAGGCAGTGGCACCAGAGCAGAACCGTACCTGTAGACACCAACTGCCTCCTTGGAGGTCTTCTTCAAGTGTCGGAAGCGCATGGGCATTGGCAGATCCATACTAGTCGCCCTCCTAGAACAAAGAAACCCTGCTGAGTGACAACCTTCTCTTGAGAGCCTGTGCCACGTGTTATCTGGGAGGCTTTCCAACATATAATCACCTAGATGCTGTGACACTGCAGCCCACCGAGAACACAAAGTTATTATGGTGCTTTCATATATATGTGAAAGATAATTTCCTCCCTTTCCTGCCCAAATTCTCTGCAAATGGTTTCACATTAGCAAGGAAAAGAAACATTCACTTGAAGACTGTCTGGTGGTCACCTTCAGCTGACAGTTCTCTAGGAGTCTCCTCTGGATCTGCTCTAACCACCGCGTCAAAGAACACTGTGTATAACTAAGGCCCATCAGCTCCTTCTCACATGGCAGCCCTATTTTCCCCTTTGAAACTTTAAACCCTGCTTCATACCGGGCTGATTTCAGCTGTACTTCTTCCTCTTCCTCATCATTTGGGTTGTATTCTGGTGGCTGTCGGTGTTTAGAAGCCAAGAAATTAAACATATCAAATGCAGATTTCCTGCAATTTAAAGAGACCAAAGGAAGTTTGCTTTACTGTCAGAAGATAAATGTGGCGTCCCAACAGTTTGACCCTTTTACACCTTCTCCAGTTTGTTCCCTCTTAAAGCCTTCTAAGCACCAGGGCAACACACAAGTTTCTGAGAACCCTGAATGAAAGCACCAGCCAGGAGAGCTTTGTTAAACAAAATAAGGTCAACAAAGTGGCAGAGAGAAATTTGCTAGAGGCAACAGAACTGATCTACATGTGAAACTCAGAAATGTTCTTTTTACTGGAGAGCTTAAGTAATGTAGAGATTTGCTGATGATGCCCCTTCATGGAGTCAGTTACTGGAGCAAATGGGCCATTAACCTGAAGGATGACAAAGCTCACACTTGCCTCAAGTGGACTTCAGCCCTGGCTGAGCCGTGGGGGTTCAGGGGAGGTTCATTGGCCTCCTCTGGCTTATGAAATCTGAACTTGTAGTTGTGGCAGTGCTTTGCTCCGTACAGTTGCTCAATCAGGAACACGACAGTATCATGGATAATGCCCAGCATCCTCAAACCGTTCACACCTGGAGCAGGAACAGAGCACAACCAACACAAACTCACTGACAGCACCAACCTGGAGCAGGAGAAGGCAGCAGCCTCTCACACACAACAGGAGCATTCCACAGGACAACTTTCAGGGGGAAAATTATCCTCCATAAAGCAGTCAGAGACTGCACTGAGCCTCTAAGGCTCTGAGAGTCCTTCCGAACAGGAAGACGTGCTCATTCTTACACGTGCAGAAGCGGGCTGGGCACTGGCTATTACCTGCAAAGGAGAGCTGCTTCAGCCGGGCATTGGATCTGGCTTCTTGTACTTTGTCCGTCAGTGACTTCCAGGCATCTGCAAACACACAAACAGAGCACGACAGTGAGATCGTGTTTGGGGGGGGGGGACCAGGAGTGCCAAACCCCATGCCTTGCTGTGCCTCTTATTTTGCCACACCTTACCAGCTTCCCAGTGAAACAACATACCACTGGTGGACTTCTGTGTACACACACGGTATGCTGCTTTCCAACAAATTATCATATTTATATAAACTAATTAGGACTGTGAAGTTTGCATCCTTTCATGGTAAACCAAGGCCCTCCTTTCCAGTTGCTTCCCTCCTCTCCAAAATTCCCTTTGGCATAAAGTAAGCACCTTCAGCAACTGCTCTGGAGTAAATTTAGATACCCCTCTGTCTGATGAGACAAGGAGGCACAAAAGCACAAAATGTAGTCAGTTCTAAGTAATGTTAAGTTTGACGGCTTTGTAAGGGAAAATAACTGCGGTGCTTGAAGGTAGCTGACATAGTTTCAGGGCCATAGGACCTTGGTACAAAGGGTGTAAGAAAAGCAGAATAGATAAACAGGACCTGGGGATGGGGAGTATCTGGGACTAGCAAATGTCCAGGAGGGGCACAGTTAAACTAACTGATAAGTAAAAGGACAGGACGATTGCTATGTTTGTGGTGTTAATAAAGCCATTAAGCTGGTGTAAACATCTACTGACTAAACTGATAAGTAGAAGAATGGGATGACTGCTATGACTGCAATGTTAATTATGCTGGTGCTTCAAAGACTGCCTGAAGCTACTAAGATTGTTGAGAAAAGTAAAGGACCCTTAAAGACCGCCATCACATGTATGTATGTGGGAAACTTTCTGGAAAAGGATGTAATCCATATGTACCCAGGGCCAATATAAGGATGGCCGGTATAGCAGTACCGGGACACACATTAGGAGGAGCTATCCCCCGTGTCTCCCGCCGCCACAATAAAGAATACCTGCCTGTCAGCTTGAAACTCTGTTGGAGAGTTTGTTCCTGGAGTTTCTCCGAATCACTGATCCACATGGACTACGTAGTGACAAAACATGGCTCAAAACCACTGGTCAACTGACTAAACAATAAGATATATTCACTGAACATATTCTACTCAAAGAAAAAATCATCAACAGAATGCAGCCACTGTTAGGAACTTGGGTTGTTCTGGGGCTGTAATTCAAGACTTTGACCCTCAGAAGTCCTAACTTTACTTCTAGTAAGGAAAGCTAAAACCAGTGCAACCAAAAGCCCACGGTTCTCACCTTCAATGCTTTCTGCGCAGATCTGAAAGCCATCATCACTAGAGATCTCAAAAACCAAACCTTTCTTGTGTTTCTTCTCACCCAGACACTCTTTTCTCTTTTGCTCTTGCTGAAGCCAAAACATAAGTGGGGAGCTGAAAGTGCTCTCTTCTTCCTCGAGAGCTTTTGAGCCTGGAAAAGACAGGAGGAGCGTGAAGATAGAAACTGGGTCAAATGACATTTTTCCACTGGCTGTTCCATGACTGAACATTCCTGACTAACTTGCCTTTTGACCCGTAAACCTGTCCAAGAAAAAAATCTAGACAGCGCTGTAGGAAGTGTGAAATCTCAAGTGCTGAAATGCCCACAGACTTAAAATAGACATACAACTATTTGTCCCATATCTATTAATAGCCAACAAACCTTTCCTCTCCTCACAGCAAGAATACCACGGTTATCAGCTCTGAGGTTTTTCCCAAGAGAGCGAGACACACAGGTACTCATCTCCCAGACCTGGACAATCCCAAGACTTGGTGCTTTTGAAGAAGTGACATACCTGCATTCTCTTGCTCACTTGCTGCACTTTGTGTTGACTGAGACTCTGCCAGGACTGACATTTGCCTTGGGGGGGGAAAGAGAGGAACACAGAGAAAAAGTATTTAACAATCTGCCTCATTTCTTCACCAGGCTGAAAAGCTGCCTACAAAATCTTGAGAACTAGACAGATACAATAACCTTTGTGCTCTGTCATCAGTTCTATGGGAAACAAACCAGCAGGTTCTACTCAGTGGCATTCCTTTCTGAGGCATCTAATTTCTCTGTGGGTAGCAGCCTAACCTAGTACAGTCTGTGACCTGTTCTCTTTGTTAGCCCTACTCAGTGACCGAGGCTCAGCCAGCACAGGGTGAGGGGTCATCTCCTCAGCCGGCTGTAGCTTCCCAGAGATACACACAAGTTCACTGATGGAAATGTCTGTTGAATGCTTACCCTGCAGACTGACCACATGGCTTCTGCAATGGCTGATCTACGCTTGCTGGATCCTGCGTATCTGCCTTCAGAGAAGTCCTGGAACAAAACAAATTAAGAACACTGAAAACACCTGCCAAGCCACATGTGCTGGGAGTGAGACTGGAAAACAGCAACAGATCCACTGGGAGCTGCTGCGAGCGATTCAGCAGATCACAGAACTACAGGAGGAGAAATAACTGCTCCTGAGATACGAGGAACCAGATCACACTCCCAGCACCACAGCAGAATCCAGACTTGCACTTCAACAGGGAGGAGGAGCAAGGGAAAGAGCTCTGGCTGTTTCAAAAGGGTAAGCTGTTAAAAGAGGCCTGGATCGATGTTTTACAAACCAGACTCATTACAACACAGGAAGACAACCAAGGAATTGCACAAGTGATGTGCAATGTTTCTCAGGTGCCAGCAGAGGGACGTTACTCTCGGTACCAGCAATCATTTTGGAGAACCTGCCACCCTTTGGAGTGCCATTTTATCCTCTAGTATCTCTAACCACTCTTTAATTTGCCAGAACTGTCAGCAATGAATAATGTCCTCAGAACCCTGATCCTCAAAGCCTTCAGCTTTGCATCCTTCCCCTTCCAGAAGGGATACCCTTTTACGTATCTTCTTTCTGCTGGAAGCTGTGGCTTTTATCTTAAAAATTGCCTAAGGGAAAATCTGCTGCAGAAATGAGTGCGAGATTCTTCCTCGCACCGTTACAAAACCTCAGGGATGAGCAGAACCAAACACTCCTCTTACCCTGCAGCTGAGACCTGGGGTACAGCTACGGCCCCTCTCTCAGGACCATGTGCTTCAGAGGAACCGGTCCACAGGTGAGATGTTTTGTGCTTCTTCCCATTCCCTTTGTCTAGTGACGGCTGAATGCGTTTGATTTTCGGCTTCGTTTTCGTGGGAGCCAGTGCAGAGCTGCTGGCTGAGTGCTGGCCAGAGGAGGGGGAGCCTCCGGGAGACGCAGAGCTGGCGTGCATCACCGAGGAGGAAGCCTTGCTTTGCTCCAGTCCAGTGTTACCGGGAACGTCAACCAGCTGTGGAAAGCTGGACAACTGCGTTGTGGCCGAAGCTGTGCCGAGGTCCAGCTGGGAGGAAGCCACCCCGGTTTTGTTGGCTAAGAGCTGTGTCATGTGCTGAAGCTGGTAAGAACCTTCCGGGTCAGTAGAGGAGGGAGCAACTGTCATGCCCATCGTCTGTGCTGAAGGCAGAACGCATATGCTTGATGCAGCTGTCATTGCTGCTGTAGATGGAGTCTGGGATGCTCCCAGTTGTGAGAACATCCCAGAACTTGGTGGTAGAGTCATGTGCTGCTGCTCCTGGCCAAGACCAAGGCTTTGCTGACTAGCTTTGATCAGGAGGTTGCTTATCGACCCAATGTCCCCTAACAATCCAGGGCTAGTTAACGTTACCGAACTTTGTCCCAGAACGTGACCGGGAACCGACCCACCGGTGCTCGGTGCTGCCGTGGCCTGCATGGACACGACGTTCAGCACTGAGGAACTTGAGGCCAGGCCCGACACAGGCCCTGCAGGGAGGTGGCTGGCCTCTGGCCCGATAACGCTGGAAGACGTGCCCACGGCAGTGGTGGTCCCACCTTGCGGGAGCAGCGATGCCTGCTCAAAATACATGACCCCAGACTTGGACCGTTTGATAATATTGGGGACGGTTCTGTGGGACGTGGAGTTTGCAATAGCTCCCAAATCCAGCGGGTGGTTGGAAATTTGGGAAGGAGCAAAATTAATTAAGGTCATGTTGGAGACCATATCAGGAGGGGCTATAGCAGAAGGGGTGCCCGAGGGAGCCAGCTTCTTGTTCTTCCGTGACTGCAGACGAGATATGGGCCGCTTCTTGCCCAGGGCAGCGGCTGGAGTAGTGGCGGCAGTACCCAGGTCTGTCCTCTGACTAGCCTCAGACACCAAGAGCTGAGGATCGGGGGGTGGCTGCACCCCGATGAGAAGACCCGGCGAAGGACTGCTGATGCTTGGTGGGAAGCCAGTCTGAGCAGCGGTGGAGAAGGGATGGATATGCTGGTGATGGGACATGGGCAGCAGCCCCTTGCTCGTG
>JBCJKH010052610.1:0-19103 GCA_039877255.1 Loriculus beryllinus | reverse complement strand
TACAGAGTGGAACCTACTTGACATACTTTTATGTTACATATCAACTTTACAGTGTTTCATCCCTATATCAGTTGAGAGGGCTGGATGCTATTAAGCAGATGTCACCACTCTGTTTTTTAACATTTCGCTTGAGAGATTTTTTTTCCCAACTTTAATCCTCTCTTACGACTTCAGGATTTGTTTTTCAACCAATAGTCCAGAGCACATTTTTATTTCTATCACTTGCTGGTAATGAAATACGGATTATTTGTCTTAAATCCATGAATTCATCAGCTATACAGCAGTAGGATCAAGCAACAAGCATTACTGATCCATGTTTCAGTGAATGATTTTATGAACCAAAACAAGCATATGAAAACAATGAAGTGGGATACGCAATTATTTAGCATAAACCCCTTTATTAGCTTTATCAAAATCAGTAATTAGTCACTCACAGCAAATTTTAACTAAGACTGCTGAAAAGCAAATCAAGTGGAAAAAGTCTAACATTTACCATACAAGACCTGCAAACACACAAATTATGCAGCTCAGAGTGAGATTTCCCTTGGCATAACACGCAATCACAGAGCCATAAGCTACCCAAGGTAAATATTAATTTCTTTTTAATTGTCACATACTTTTGCTTTGCATTTTGCCTTAATTTTCTACAACTGCCTCACATCCTTCCTTCAACACTGGGTTTAGGATGCTGCCTCTCACAGCACCTGACACACTCTGATCTTCCTGAGATGACTGAGAAATGAGGGTTCAAATGATTCCCCCAAAACCTGAGTTTCTCAAGCTCCCAAATTCCCCAAAAGGATCTGAGGAAACAGACACCTCCATGATCAAGATGCTCAGAGGAAGTTTCAGGCCCCCCCCCCAGAGGTGACACCTCATTCCCAGAGGTATTCCTGTTCTGTTTCTTCTGCTATCTATGACTGTAAGCATGCCCAAGAAATAATGCTGTATTCATTCTTAGCTTTAGATTTATCTCAGGAAAAAAAAAGTCAAACATGCTCCTGTTACTCTTCCTGATATTAGACTGATCTGAATCCAGCCTGCTCCTGGTCTGACCTTTTCCATTATGACAGTGCAAGTAGAAGCAGAACACCATCACAACAATATGCCACAGTAATGCAGCATCCAGCATAAAACACAATCCCACTGTTTACAAAGCCAAGCGTATAATTGGAAATTTTAAATTCATTTTTCATACACTAAAGAGTAAAATTAAGTAAAATTATTCAGAGGAAGAAATAAGCTGCAAAAAATATGTTCAGAGCATGGGAAAAAGCTCCCCACAACTCTTTTCAAAAGAGACCAAGGATACGTACTGAATATATCTAACTGGAATATCTTGGACATCCCTAGGATTCCTTGCAAGGATAAAAAACTGGCCAAACTCACCCTTACTACAACATCAAAACTGCATTTTTAAAAACCAAAATCAAATCAGTTCTTGAATAACTGATGAAACTCTAAAGAGGAAAAAAATATAATCCTTCAGTATAACTTGAAGCACATCTGTTGTGAAATAATCAGACATACCAGCAAACCAGAAACACAGCTAGCTTCACACACAAGATTTCACCTGTTTTGCGTTTTTTAATGCCCATAGAGATTTCTTTAACTCAATGTGTTAGAAACCAACAATCCTAATCTATCCAGAAACTAACACCATAGTTGCTAAGGCAACACTGCATTTTAGACCTGCTTGCTCTTGCTTAATATGCCAACATTTGAAAATATTTTACCAGAGCATATGAAGCAGGATAGAATTCTAAATGGCACTCCAAAATAAATACTAATTTGAAAGAAAATAATCTTACAAAGTTTTTTTCTTCCATAACAAGCTGCTCCTGTTTTATTAACTGAATCTCAAGACAGACAAGCAGGAAGCTTCGCTAATATTTCCTTTTAGATTTCCAGTCATAAAGCTTATTCTGTGTACAAGCCCTCTCCCTGCTGGCCAGACGACAGAGCATCTGTCTTGGAAATCACCATGTTTCCAGAAAGTAACCATCCCCACAGAAAATGACAGGCATCTAGAAGACACTGGAGAGTAATTTTTAGTTTATACATAGCAAGCGTAAGCACATTTCTAAGAGCAAAAATGAAAGACCACAGTGTATTTAAATATACTCTAACTAGTAGTGCTGTCATGCCATTGTAAAGGAAACAAGCATTCCTCCTTCCTCTAACTGCCTATAAATTCTGTATTTCAAAATACAGATGTACTGGCAGTGGACTTTCAGATAGGACCAGAAAGGAAGGAGGGTGACAGATAGGTGCTCTATTCAAACATATGCAAACCAATGCAAAAAGCTAAAAACTTCAGGGAGGGTGGGAATCACTTCAGTTAAGACCTCCTTAGGCAGCAACGCTTAAAAAAATAATAAATCAAAATGACTGGGCTGGAACTATATTATCTTTAAGATGATCTTACAACCCAAACCATCCTGTGATTTTATGGCTGTAAATAGCAACCTTACACGTCAGGATAACAAAAGCAGCTTTAACCCTCTCTTGAAGCTACGTTTGCTGTGCAAAACCCAAATCAGACAAAACTCACCTCCTCTGAACACCAATGTAAAACCTATCTCATCAGTCCTTGGACAACTCAGGCTTTGAAATCAGTCCAGGTTGGGCGGTTCCTGTAGCAAACTGGGGGGCTCACTTCACATGCATTCGAGTCTGCACCCAAACAGCAGAGAAGGGGAAGAGCCAGAGGGTGAAGGAGTGCAGCAGCCACTGGGAAAGTCACAGGCAGAGGATGCAAAAGCATGCAGAAGAGGTGAAGGACTCACATGAGAGGTGCAGGGTGTCTTTCAGGTGTCCTCATTTGAGAAGATTCAGCCACGAAATGAGGAACTGCACCTACAGCTTATAGTGACCAGTGTCTGAACCAATTGTCAGTCATAAGGCTAAGAAGAGTGACTCAGGGAGGGCTGTCAGAACCAGAAAAAGATGAAGCATGCACCTCTGGATTAAGAACAGGACCTCTTCTTTTCCTGTATAAGGTGAGCAGATCTCCTTTGGACAGGAAGACACTTCAGGTTAAACTTGATGCTTTAGAAGCACTGCTAATTCTAGGCAACAAATACAAGATTTTAAAATTTAATTTCACCATGGCAGAAAAATCTGACAAAGGACTTCTAATGTTTATATATATAGGGATGGTTAATTTGAATTCTGCCAGAGGTGCAAGGATTATGATTTACAGTTTTAACTCAGATTTCAAGATATGTGTGAATTTCATAAAATAGTGATTGAGGAGCTATTTCACACAGATCAGTATCTTCACTCTGAAGTGGCAGAAAGGGCTTGGTGTTACACTGGAAACAGGAAAAGCACTGCCTGTTCAATTTTAATACTGTTACAGCATTTGGCTTAACTTCCCCCTCTTTGTAAAAAATCTTAAAAGCTGAAGAAGCAATGCCTACAAATTGGGTAAAATTTGGTTTCTTCTATAGCGCTGAAGGGTAACACCTAGTTCAACAGCAAACATTAACACCCAAATCAGAGATACCACATAAATTCCTCAACAGAATACCATTAATTCATATACTGAACAATGTAAAATCATAAAATCACAGAATAGTTTGTGTTGGAAAAGACCTTTTAATCTCATCCAGTTCCAACCCCCTGCCACAGGCAGGGACACCTTCCACTAGACCAGGTAGCTCCAAGCCCCATCCAACCTGGCCTTGAACACTGCCAGGGATGGGGCAGCCACAGCTCCTCTGGGCAGCCTGTGCCAGTGCCTCACCACCCTCACAGGGAGGAACTTCTTCCTAACATTTCATGTAAGTCTCCTCTCCGTCAGTTTAAAACCATTCTCTCTTGTCCTGTCACTACCTACTCTTGTCAAAAGCTCCCCTCCAGCTTTTTTGTTGGCCCCTTTAGACACTGGAAGGTGCTCTAAGGTTTCCCTGAAGCCTTCTCTTCTCCAGGCTAAACAAGCCCAGCTCTCCCAGCCTGTAACCATAGGACAAGTGCTCCAGCCCTCAGAGCATCTCTGTGGCCACCTCTGGACTTGCTCCAACAGGTTCATGTCCTTCTTATGTTGGGGAGACAGAGCTGGATGCAGCATTGCAGGTGGGGTCTCACAAGAGAAGAGTGGAGCAGAGGGGGAGAGTCACCTCCCCTAACTGGCTGGTCACACTGCTGGTGATGCAGCCCAGTATACTGCTGGCTTTCTCAACTGCAAGTGCACACTGCCAGCTCATGTTGAGTTTTTCATCAACCAACACCCCCAGGTCCTTCTTCTTAAAGCTGTTCTCAATCCAGTCTCTGCCCAGCCTGATTCTGTGCAACATATAACACATTCCATCAATGCATATACACACGTGCACAGAATTGAGCGAAAATTTTACAAGCTGGCTTCATTTGTAATCTCTTACCCACAATTTAAGAACTACAGTGGGTATTCACAAAGAAATTTTCCTTGATCCTACAATCCAAGAAAGATTAAAATGGGACTCACAGTGCCTTCTACTTGGTTCTGGCTGGGTCATGTAGAACTGATGAGCTGCAGAGCTGCTGCCGGCTCAGCTCCCCATTTGTGGTGGCTCAAAGCTGCTTGTCTCAGTATCTTAGCTAAAGAAGCTCACATCTGACTGCAGAAAAAGGGTTTAAATGTCTGTACCCCCAAAGTGCAATATGAATAGTGTTTGATCATAATGGTGGAAATCATTATACCAGCACAAAAATAAAACACACATCCCTGAGTATCTACTCTCTTCAGTGGGGAAGAAAACGTAACATGCGATACGCAGTGTGAGGCTAGTAACTGTGAAACATTAAAGTTTGGCAATTAGAGGAAGTATATTCCAGTTACAACAGTAACACCAAGCAAAGATTACTCCCAGGACCTCTTGAACTGTGTTTGTGTGAATTTCAGGATAGCACTCGACAGTTCTGCAGTACCATGCCACTGTTAACTCACTGCACTCAACATCCTTGGCCCTTTCCTACATCACTGCTGCATCAGCTGTTTCCATGGCTGGACCTTAGCAAACAACCTCTATCACAGCTAAATCTGCAGTTTCAATTAAATGTCACAAAACAAAATTATAAACTATTTGGAATTTTTCTACCTTTATCACCCCTCCAGCCCTTCTCCTGCTCTATTCAAGTATCTATCCCACTGACAAAATTCAGACAGTACTTTTAGCATTAAAGTCATATGAAATTATTTCTTACATATGCAGTTTTGCCAGTACATTCCTATCAGATTCCTGTTTTCTCTTAAAACACAGTATTTTGTCCAAGTTTAATGAGCACATCATATTTTAAACAATACACATTGCAGCAATAATCATTTGAAAGGCTTTTAGTTATTCGGTCAGCCCACATGGACAACCCTATATCATATCAAATCAACAGGGCTTGTTTCTTCTGAGACCCCTTCTCAGTGGTTTACTACTCAAGCTGTCTGGTGAATGGAGTGTATTGATGTCATCAGCAAAGGAAGAAATCCACTCACTTGCCCTCTGTAGAGACTGAAAACACAAAACACCTGCTACACAGCTGGCTGTCTAAACAAACTGCTCAACTTCCTGCCATGTTTTTAAACAAGAGATTAGGTAAATTCATCAGTCAAAACTCTCAGCTTCATTGTCTATTGGACACTGTCCCCATCTCTTACAGGCATCCATTCCTGTTGTCAGCTTTGAGTAAAAACTGTTAGCTTTACAGTGAGTTCCTGAAACTGCCACGAAACTTTCCAGAACAAACAGCTGTTGCCTTTGCCAAGGGCACAGCACAAGTTCAACCCTCTCTGGAACAAACAGAAATCATCCAGGAATCCATTCACAAACACAAATCTTTAAAACTTAAACTTTGTTTCCTCTCTTGCTTGCTCTCCCCTTAAAAAGAAAAGAAAAGAAGTCATAAACCAAACCCCATGTCTGAAATTGTTTTGCCAGAGCATTCGAGCCAAACATCATCTTTACTGAAGGCAACAGTGCACTAACACAGCTGAGCTTTCCCTGTGAAAGCAGGGGAGAGTCTCTTCTCTTTCAGCTGCTGCCACCTCAAGGGCGACACAGGGCAAAGTCAAGACGGCCACAAAAACCCATGGATCCCGCCAAGGTGCAGACCTACCCCACTGTTAGCACCTACCTCTTCACAGTTGTTCCAATCACATCTTTTAGACAAACCTGGTTATAAAGGAGCAAGATTTTCACCCCTTTTGTGACACAAACAGTAGCCTTTTATTCACTGTTTTATCACAGGGGCAAATCAGGTGAACAGCACTGATAACTCGTGAGACCCACGATTTTGTAGACAGTGGCAATTCCTTCACAGGATGAACACCAGAGATTTTTTGCCAAGCAGTGCGCTGCCTGCAACTGCATTTAAGCCATGCAACACAGCTGCACCTACACACTGTTTATACAGAGCTGGCTAGAAAAGCATACATTGGTCATTGTGCAAAATAGTTTCCAAAATAATTTATCTTCAAATTTACATTTGCCAAAGTGGCAGTGATTGAGATACATAATTTTGCATTTGAAAACATACTGAAGCCTAAGAATCAAATCATAAGTCATGCAGACAGACACAATGAACCGTTAGGAAAGGATGCCAATTTTAAAGACTCATGAAGACAAAGCAATTTTTAGTATGATGGAAATCAATAACCTGTCCGTAAGCTGCCCTGCTTTATGACATGGAAATACACCTGTCCAGAACTCTGACATGTTAAAAACATGCATTAAAGAAAAGTGCATGTTATTAATCAGTAACTGAATTCTTCTGCATTATTACTTCTGCTTTTTAATTTTCTCTTTTGGTCCTTGTAAAAGTTAACATCAACCTGAGCAAATCTGGCATGTTTCTTCACAAAAGGATAACTAAGAGGCAATCAAAAAGATGCTGCAAGTTAGAAGCAAAGTATGCTTTTGTCTCTTTGAAGACACAAATGTGAAGGTTTGTTTAATGTGATTAACTTTCTTATAATTCACCTACAAAACCAGCTGAAATAATCAAGATAGTGCTTATCTACAGTCATCTGACAGAGAAGCACATTCTGCTCTCATTGGACAACTAGTTGAGAATACCTTATTCAGGTAAGAACTCTTAATTAGAACCTCTCACACAAGCCCAGTGTCAGACATGCAGTCTTTCTGCCTGGATACAGCATTTTATTATAGTATATATTATAGTATAATATAGCACATATTGTAGTATTTACAGAGTTCTAAATCTGTGCACTTCACACAAAAGAAATTAAGCTTCAATATATGTTTTGCTCTTCAGTAAGGGACGACAAATGGATTTGATAGGCACACTTGGTATAGAGTGAAACCAGTGCCAGAACTATCAGCAAATTCCAAGTTCCACTCCAAGCATTTCACTACGGCAGGATGATCCCATTGTACGGTCACACAGACCACAACTTTGTATCTTTGTAGGATCGCAACTTACACAGATCCTACTAGTCATCACATGAAAGATTGCCATTAAACAGACCTGTGAAGTTGCAGGAGTACAAAACACTTCCCCCATTTAGAAGATTGCACATCTATTCCCAGGATCAAAAAATCAAGCCAAAACAACCTTTCACACTCTTGCATCTAAAGGTCCACACAGGCTTTTAAAACTTACAAAAATATGTACCTTGTAGTCACCTCTAAGTTACAGATACTGAGGCATAAAACACTGAGTTAATGTTACATAAAAGAAACATATAATTTTTACTACAACAAATTAACTTCTTTCTCTACACCAGAAACTTTTCAGTAAATGCACATATTCTTATCAAAAGCCAGCTAAATACCACATGCAAAAAAAAAAAAAACCAAAAAACCAAAAAACAAACAAAAAACCAAAACCCAAACCCAGATCAATGCAGATTTTACTGTTTTATTGAAAAACGAAATTACATTTTATACTTAATTTCAGTTCAAGTTACAATAAGTTTTAACACTGGGTCAATTTTCAGCTTGCCTTTTCTGGCCTCTCCTCCCTGCCCTCCCCTCCATTTCCATCATCACAAATTACAAAGGGGGCAGAAGGACCAGGACAGTTTCCACTGCAGGACTGAAGTGGTAAAACACCTCCTGATCTGAAGCAAGGCAGAGGTTACCAGGAGAGAGAAAACACAAAAAAGCACAGCATTTAATTGATGTTTAAGAGATTCTGTTGGTTGAAGTCAAGCTCTATCAAACACAGATTATCTAAACAGCATGAAATAGGTTTTTTTCGTAATTAAGATTACTTTGAATACATATAAATGCCCATCATATTGTCTGTAAGAGCATTTCCAAAATTTTCTGATTTGCAGTATAGTGAGTTGATGAAAACGCCGCACAGAACCCATGAAACACGATACTTTCAACACCACACCTTGCTCAGCTGAGCCTCTTACTCAATTCTCATGTGAAGTGGCGAACAGGACCCCTTAAAAGGACCTTTCAGTTTTTCCTACAAGTCTTACTGGAAACAGTCAAAGGCTTTAGTACTCAAAAAAGCCCTAACTTAAACAGTGCTCAACAAGACTTTTAAGGGCCGCCTACCGCAACAGCGGTTACCTCGACTTAGACTAAACGAATTAGCGACAGGAGCTTAAGGCAAAGACACCTTTCTCGTCTGAACTGGAAGAAGACCTGCAGAGCCGCCAGCGCAGGGCTTTTCCAGGGTGACAAAGCCTCACCGCACCGTACAGGGGCCGCGCTACCCGTTTCTCTACCCACGGAACTCCTCCGGGGGCCTACAGCTATTCCCCGACCCGGAGCGGCCCCACAGACCGAACAGTCCCGTACCCCCGCTCCCAATTGCGGCCTTCCCCTCAGGCGGCGCCTACCACCACAGCGCGGGGCGGGGCAGCGAACCCTGACCCCGCCCGCTTCCTGCCGCCCGCCCGGCATGTACCAACCCCGATCTGCTTAGGGGGGAACGATTGGGGAAGAGGACAATAAAGCCTAGCCTCCAGGAGGGCGCGTACCATCTGCCGCAGAGCGGAGGGGAGCGCGCCTACCACCTCCCGGCGTACTAGAACGAGCGGTTTAGAACGTCGTAGGAGTCTTCCCCCCCTTTCCTTTAGACTCCCCTGGTGCAGCCCGGCTCCTAGTTCCCGCCCCTGGACCACGTGAGTCCTTTCCCAGCGTTCCCTCTGCTCTGCCCCCGCCGCAGCCACTTCCCCCCGCGCTAGCTCTTCGGCCCGTTGGGCCTGAGCCCTTTTCCCCGTCGACAGCGGCCCGCTCTCTCCGGGAGGCGTCTCTGCTCGCCGCCGCCGCGCTCCTGGCCCGGCGAGCCGCCTTTTCTTTGCGGCTCCCCCGCTCCGGCGCGGGGCCTCTCTCTATCCGCCGGGTCTTTGCCGCCACCAGCGGTTCCGGTCGCTGAAGCTAAGAGAGGCGGAGAAGAGCTTCTCACGGCTGGGCCGGCAGCCAGGATGTCAGGTGGGGACTCGGCGGCGGCGGCGGCGACCGCCTCCCCGCAGCCGCTCCCGTTTTCCTTGCCGAAGCCCCCTCCCCTCATGCAGCTGACGCCGGGGGACGCCGTGCGCCCTGTAGCTTCCGCTGCGGACCAATCGCCGAAGAGCGCCCGACTGGCGGGCCGCCCGGATTGGCCGGCTGGGAAGCCAGTCAGCCTGCTGGCCCCGCTACTCCCGCCCCGCGGGGAGCCCGAGCCGCTGATGCCCTTTGGCCCTTCGTCGCGGCAGCCACTCAGAGGACGGCTTCTTGGCAGGTGCAGTGGGGGCAGCCTGCTGAGCCCCTCGATGCGGCCCGGTGGCGTCGACCGCAGCTCCCTCATGGTGAGTGCGGGACGGTGGAGGGAGTCGGGCGGGTGCTTTGTGGGGTAAACGGGGCAGAGCTGCGAGGGCTCCCGGCCCGGGCGAGCTTCCGCCTCCGGAGGCGGCGCGTTGCTGTGGAGCCCTGCGAATGGGTGTGCGGCTGTGGGGTGTGGAGGTTTAGCCCTTCCCACCGTAAGCGCCCCCGCCACAGCGACCGATGGAGAGCGGCTCTTGGTTGTCGGGTTCTTCAGAAAGTAAAAAGAAGACGTGGTTACACTTAGTGGAGGGACTGAATGGCTTCTAAAGTTGTTTTCGATTTCTTTGAGTTACTTGGGAAGCGCTTGAGACTCAGTAAAGGGACGAGCTGCCTCTGCGTGTCTTGTGAGACTCAAGGATGTGGTGGGGAGGTCAAGTGCTACTTTCAGAAGCTTCAAACGTTTTTAGTTGATTGTGATTTCCTTATGTGAACCTGTTTTAGAAAAGTCTTCTGGTACTTCAAAATAAGTAAAAATTCCTTTTAAACTTAAAAAAATATCCCCTTTTTTATCTAAGGACCATTCTAAAGTAGTATTTTGCTTAAAAATAGTTCTCAAGTTATTAAATTTCTGCACTTCTCTGACATACTTCTTTATGTGTGTGTAAGTGTTACATTCTTCGAAGTAAAATGGTTTGCAGGGTTTATTTTAAGGTAAAATCTGTCTAGAATAGAAATCTCTTAGTGTTTAATGTGTTATGGTAATCAAAAGGTAGGAAAAAAGTCCATATCCATTTTCATAACTAGCTGCGACTGCGCTAAGTATTACAACAGCATCAGTATTCATGTTTTTAGAAGAATATGGACACAGGAGTGGTAGTCAGTGTAGAAACTCTTTCAGAGTTGGACATTGGTAATAGAAGATGGTTTATTTATCTGATTGACTTCTGTGCCACAGGATTACTTGAGTTAATTGCCCTTGTTTGGAAGAGTGTTCCTGAATTTAATCTGTTTTTCAGTGACAAACCGTAAGATGAAATATTATGAGGATTGGTTGGTTTTGTTGTAGGTTTGGTTTGGGTTTTTTGGGGGGAGAGTGGTTTAGGTTGGTTTGTTTGGTTTTGCTTTGTTTTTTTTTCAGTTGGATTATGGTTTTGAGATTTTCAAACGGATTTGTTAGTTAGGATTAACTCTGGCTTTAGGGGATCTGGAATAGTGAAGAGGATCTTGCTTACTGATTTGTGATACCGGTCTAAAATTGACCAAATAATTTTCAATTCAGTGTTAAGCACTGCTTTGTTACTAATGATTCTGTGGGCGTGCAGGTGTTTGACTTCATGCTAATTTTTCTTGTTTGTTGCTGTCTTTTTCAGATGGGACACCCAGGCATGCCACATTATCCTCCCATGGGGATGCATCCCATGGGTCAGAGACCACCAAATATGCCGCCAGTTCCACACGGAATGATGCCTCAGATGATGCCTCCCATGGGAGGACCACCAATGGGGCAGGTAGGGCAGCTTCACAGAAGGTTTTTGTTCTTTCTTTCCTTCCATAATGATGTCAGGTAATCCTTAAGGGAGGTGAGTCTCATGCAGTAGCTTACAAATGGTAAGGTTAATGATTTGGGGTTCCTATCCATGCAGAAAGTCTTCTCATTTGTAACCTCTTATGTAGCTTTAATTGTAAATAGCTGTTAACACAAATCCATAATTTGTTTTTTATTGAAGCTTTTTGGTAGTTTTTTTTTTAGATTTTGAAGAAGTCTTACTAATGCATACTAGAAGCAGAAAGTGGTGTTTTTTTCCAGAGGTGGTAACAGTAGAGAACTTTATGTTTTTTTAATTCTTGTTTTAATTCTTCTTTAATTCTTGTAATTAAGTTTTAAATCTCTGCAGAATTCCTTCGTGAATCCTAGGGAGTGGTTAATAATTCTTTATACACAGTTATTGCTAGATGGATGTGATTGAAAAATGGACTTGGCCATTTAGATTGACAGCTGACAGCCTGGGTTGACAGAGTAGCCATAATCATATCTGTGGTTTTTGCAGCTTTAAAGCTTTTATTTTCAGAGATCATTTCACGTGTGGTTTCTAGTTATATTCTGAACTTTTGAAAGAAACAATTATCTTTCTGCATGTAATAATTCTAGTAGTGCTGCTTGTGAATGATGATTTACATAAGCAGAAATGGAGTGTCATCAGCTAGATCAGAAGGATGGAATAGACCAGAGCAGACAGAGGATGGCAAGAAGGGTAAACCCTTTGAGAAAAGCCCACTAGGTCATGCTGACAGCTCAGTACTTTTCTTTGCAGCACCATGGATAGAGCGTGTGTATCTTCAAACTGGTGTATAAAGGCTTGGTAGGAGTCTGTTCAGCATGGTTTTTCAGCCTCTTAGAACTGCTGGTGTAAAAATAACAATTGTACAATATGAGGATTGTTAATAGCACAAGCTTTTGTGTTTACTAGGAACTTAAGTAGCAATTCCATTTTATTTCTCTATTTAACAGTTCTTTTGTGTCTTCTATTCCACTGTTCTCACTTTCATGCATCAAATATATCAATATTTAATATTTTAGTGTGCAGTATAGAGAACTCGGGACTTTTTGGCAGACGTAGAACAAAATAAATGGTATGACAGGGAGTCAGAGGCTCAGTTACCCTACAGCTTCATGGATAAGGCAGGATGGTGATGTTGTGCTTTATCAGCCCACGTTGGTTTGTTTCCTTGATCGTAAGTTTTCCCTTCCAGCAGATACCAAAGATTTGTCTGTGAGCCTTTGCTGGATGGGATGTTTTTGTAGCTTGTTTTTCTCCCTTCTCAAGTGAACCCCTATAAGGCAGGTACTATTCAAAGATAATACCAACAGCCTTCTGTCAGCATCATTCAGAGGAAGGTCTTTTGGAAGAGAATTCACTCTCATCCCCGTTTTTTCCTTTGCTGACTGGCTTAGTGTTACAGAAGCTGAGCGGTGCTGGGGGTTTCTTCAGGACCTGAGTCAGGGCTTTTAAGGAGTTTCACAGTCTCAGAGCCCCCTTAGTCACAAGTAGAGGTGGGGCAAGAGTGCTTTCTTCTCCTGCTTCTACAGGATGGCGAGAAATAGGAGGGGCCGCCTTCCAGTCTTTCCTTCCTCCCTTGCCCTCCCAAGAAAACCTTGTGGATTTGAGGGTGGAGCAGTAGCCCTACCACATATCCCTCTCTCCGCATGAGATGCAAGATGAGAGTGGTAACCTGATGCTCCCTGAAGATACAGGGGGATGGGGTCACTTGGCCAGCCTGCCAAGGACAATAAAGGTAAAGGGGCATAATGGAAAGGTAGAAGGGGGTTGGCTAACCTCTTTGGGATGAGTGGCCAAAAGTTTATGTTCATAATGATCTAAATTATATATTTGTTAATTTCACTACTTTTAATGTTAGTTCTTAAACGCCAGGATCAGCAAAATGTAATGGAAAACGGGCAAGGTGTCAAACACTTTAAGTAGCATTTTTAACATCTTTTCAGTGCATTGTTTCTGTGATGCATAACTTGTGCATAACTGTCCCTTTGAGACTATAAGCATAAATACCAGAGCAAAAGCTGCCTTACCTGAGCAGCAGTTCTGTCATTTTTTGGTCTCATTTGACCACACAAACTCAGATAGGAGTCTAGACTCAGACATTTAACTTTTGTAGCATGGTGTGTCCGCATTTACAGAGTTCTCACTTGTACATGCTTTGTTTAATACTGTACGTCTATATTAAGTTTTTCCCAGTCCTTTTTAAAAAAGTTCAGAACTGGTTTAAAGGTTTGATGTTTAAATTTGAATAGCTCTCTTTACCTTGAAGTTGTTTGCAGAACTTCATTCTTCTAGTGTCCCCATAAAGTGTTTCTTCCTATTTCCAGAGGTAAGGAGAAAGGGAGGCATGTTGGAAGTTGTCAAAAAATGTGAGCAGAAGTAATCTTGGGCTTTAAGTTTAACTTTCCTTTGTTCACTTTGTTCCATGTGGTCTTGGAATTTTGCAGAAATCTTTCCCGAGCTTTATTTTTCCTGCTTTAACTCAGGATTTTGTTAATAGCTTATTAACAGATCATGCATGGTGTCTTTTATAGTTTAAAGGTCGTCTTATTAATAAATTTCATATAAGACTTTGGAATACTGTAGATGTGTTATTCCTAATGTAACTTTTGTGGAGTGTAGTGAAGGGAATCGGAATTCAACAAACCTGTCTTTCTTTGCCAAAGGGTTTTTTGGATTAAAAACTAGTACCAGATAACAAATAAAACCAAAAAGAAATAAAAATAAAAGAATTTTCACATTTGTTTAAAATATCATAAAATATATACAAAATACTGTTTAATTATAGATGCCTGGAATGATGCAGTCAGTAATGCCTGGAATGATGATGTCTCACATGTCTCAAGCTGCTATGCAGCCTACAGTTCCGGTGAGTTTAACTTCACTTTCCTGGTTTTTGAAAGGTCTTTGTGTCAGTTGCTGTCATTACTTCGGTCTGGGGCTTCCTTTGTTTGCTTGAACTGGATTATGAAAAAGGTATTGCTAGTTGCAATAAAGCTGTATCCAGGTCCTGAATTACTGTAAAAAAAAATTAAAAATAATTCTGTGAGAACAAGTGATACTTGGTATCTTGTGGATTTTCAACAGTCTTTAAACTCTTCTCTGTATCTCTTTGTGTATCTCTTTGTTTTTCCCTTCTCTTTTCTGTATGGATTCTGCTGGCCACTTCCCTTGTCCCTCACCTGCTTATAGCTTGGCAGGAAGCCAGCGTGGACTCTGGCTGTTTGGAGCGACACCTGATTGTAATACCACTCTGTATCTGATTTTTCATAAATGTTTCTGAAATTCAGCATATTTGAGACCTTGAGTAAAGTTTGCTGAAATTTTCAGAGGTATACAGAAGTTATTTGGGTGGAAATAAAGAGGGTGGAATTAACAAATTACAGATGAAGTCTCTAAAGTGGAAAAAGCTACTTTTCTATGAACATAATCTTTTAGGAGATTTAAAATGGCTATAGGAGACCCACTTGACAACAGTTCTAGCAGCTTACATTTAGAAATAAACTAGTTTTTTTATTTTCTTGCCATGCAGATACTGTATCCCCAAGTCCCAAGTTTATCCTTGTGGAACTTTGGATTTTTCTATAGCACTAAGCACAAAACCTTTGCTATTGCATTTGTTGATTATTTTTGAAAATAAATTGATTAATATTCCTCTTTTTTTTCTTTGTTAAGTATTTGCTGGAAGAGTTCTTTAATTCATCTGCTACACAGTCTGTGTGTATTCAGACATGTTGTGCTGAACAGTCCATGTACTCTCTGGACTAACACCAGAAAGATCACAAAGATACAAAGTTTCTGTGAAATAGATGGGGAAGGGACTGTTAGGAAAAGGATGTAAGGTCATGTCAATGTTGCACATGCTAAATGAATTCATACCACAGAAGGGACATTAATTGTCTTAACAGTGGAGGAGGACTTAAATTTAGTGCGTGGGCTTTTATCAGACAGTAGAGAATCTTCCTGCTGGTTACAAGTTTGTTTCTCAGTGCTGGTCTCTGTTTAATGAGATGTGAGCGTATGTTGCAGCCTTAATGAAATTGAAGTCAGTAACTCCTTAGGGCAAATTCTTGGGAAGTGAGGTTCATTAGTTTTTGTGCTCACATAGCTACTTTCTAATGCACTAAGTAGTTTAGAAGCTACTGAGTAGATGGTAGTGATTTTCCTCCACTTCTCATACAGAAGTTGTTACGAATTTCTGCCAAGTGATGCTCATAAAAAATTTTGAGATCATTTTAGTGAAATTTGAAGTGCTATGGCCAATTGAGACTTAAAAGGTGAGGGAAACTAAAATCAGTCTAATCTTGAATTTTATTGTATTTTTTTTAATGTATTTTGGCAAGAAGGCAGATAATTTGGCTTTCTAATACTGGATTAGGAATAGATTTTGAACTGAATCTGTGGATATATAGTATTTAGGAGGCAAAGTAGCACAGTGGAGGGCTCCAGCTTTTAATTTGGCCCTTAAGCCTTTTTGTAGTGACGCCAGGACCTCACACATTCACGCATGGTAGAAGGCATTTGTCTGTCACGGTAGCATCCTTGTACCTCTCGGTCACATGTGTGTCACAGCCTGGAAAGTGCTTTAGGAAGAAAAGAAGGATTTTACCAATTCCTAATATAAAATTTGTAGATGTGTAAAAAATTACTGTGATCAGCTTTGCAGCCTTGATTATTTGCTTGATAAACTTCATGAGATTACTGACTTGTTATAAATTTGTCTGCCTGATGGAAAATATGTTCTCAAATGAAAAATGTAATCTGCAGCTCACTGAAGCCATGTGGATGATTGTACTGGTGTGAGAGATCTCTGGTCTTTCCTGTTTCATCCAAGAATGGTGGTTTGTGAAACCACTCCTGTGCAGGTTCACTACCTGTTGTGATCTACAAAGTGTTTGCTTCCAGAAAGCTGATTAGAATTGGTGTAATTCCTAAAAATGCTCATTTCAATTAGTGCTCTTGTGCTACACAAATTAGAATGGAATTTGGAGAAGTAAACATAGGCACAAATAAAGAAATATGTTGGAAGGATTAGTTACTGGAGACACAAAATTAACTATGGCCTTGCTTAGCTGACATTACACTCACAGGCATATGTGCACACAGAGTTGCTGAAATATTTAATATACAAAACGCATTTTAAAGGTGTAAAGTTTGTAGACAGTTCATCTGGTTTAGTCCTATTGGATAATATCACATATAATTGATCCAAGATGATTTCTATTTTTAATAAGTTCTGCCTTTTTTTACACCTCAAGGAGTTTTCCATCAATAGTTTATAGAAGAGAGCTGAAAGACTAAACTCTAGCAAGAGATAAACCTGTAAGCTATATTGTTGCTTACAGAAGAAGAAATTGGGAGAACTATTTGAATTCTGTTAATCTGTTTCCTTAGGTTGAAAGAATTTCAAGAAGGGCATCTGTAAGAGCTTTGGTTATTTGCAGGTAGCTTTATGAATGCAGCACCAATACATTCAAAAGCTTAAGTCACATGATTGTAACAGAAGCCTACTAAGCTACTTGAGCAGAAATTCAGAATCTTTTTTCCTCCTAACCTACTCATTTAGAATTGTGGAATCATAGAATAGTTAGGGTTGGAAAGGACCTTAAGATCATCTAGTTCCAACCCCCCTGCCATGGGCAGGAACACCTCCCACTAAACCATTAAATCCTTCTTGATATCCCTAACCTATTTCCAGGAGGCTGTTTGAAAACACTAACACACTGAGGAGGGACATACATAAGTGAAAACACCATTAGGAAAAATACATCCTCTTGTGGTTTTACTTTTTTTCTCTAAACCAGAAGTACTTGGGATGGTCTTTTCCCTAATGCACTACCTGCAGGTAAAGGACAAGGAGCCTGACCATACACTTAAAGCCAGAGACTCAGTGGAACTCAACAGATGGGAGTGAATCTTTTCTGACTTAAAGCACCTGTGAGCATCATCCAGACATCTCTGCTTTGTTACTTTCTGCTCTGCACCATGCCATAGAGGGCGAATGCCAGCATGCTGTAAGAAGCTGTGTTCTCTGACATTAACTCAGTGTAAAGCAAACAACCCCTGATGTGCACCTGCACTTTTAACCAACATGAAATCCTGAAAAGACAACAGCAAAGAGGGATGAAATGAAATCTACTTCCTTTTAAATATGGAACAGACCTCTATGGCTCAGCCACATATTGTCTCATTTTTACTTTACCCCTCATTAGAATGGGGAAAACTGTATTGCAGGCAGCTATGATCACTAACACTTCACAACAGGAGCAATGTAAGCACCACACGTTGCAAAATCCTCAAACAGACTGAGCAATCTGTATATTTGAACAACCACAACAAATATACCCACTATAAATAAAAAAAAAAAATATAATTAGCTTGATTAACAGTAGGCAGGCAGTGGGGATATTGCCAAGAGTCCTACACATGCATTGATTGCTATGATAAAAATTGCTTCCTCCTACAGATTCTACTTTCATGTTCTACAAGGCATTGGGAAAAATTTGCAGGAACAGCTTTGTCTTGAAGGAGGTGAAGAAGGAAATAAGGCGGTACTTAGTAGGGCTTGTGGAACAGATATAGCTCTGATATGAAAAGACTGGGGATGCCTTTCCTTGGGCAGGATGTATCACCTAAAGACAACCTGTAGGTAGTATACAAAGAAATGGTAAATCAGAGATGACTTCATATGCAGCAGTAGGAACATCAGTGAAGCCGGCACTGCAGCTGAGGACTATAAACAATCACTTAACAGGAGATGGTGCTAACTAACCTTCTTCCATCATTGGGACATTTTGCTGTGTTCAACTCAGACTGAAAGCACAGAAGTCATGAGTTTTCTGTGTGTTATCTGTTAATCCCAGTTCTTACACTTACATCCTGAACTGCCCACTAAACCAGGACCAGAGCAGCTGCTAGGGTGACTACTTAAATTAAGAGGCTCAACACTTTATAGCGGAAACTCTGGGGAGGGGGTGTGCATTTGAGGGTGTGCATATATAATATGCTTACACAACTACATTCTCTCTCTAAAACTCAGTTTATCTGAGCAAGAACTAAAACACTGGTGTGTTATCAGCAGTATACTCAGACTAAACCTAGAACACAGCATCATACCAGTTATTAGGAAGAAAATTATCCTAGCTGAAACCAGGACACTGTCAATCACAACTACTATAGATCTACCTAGATCATTTAGTACAGACACAGAAATTCAAGGCTGTCCAGAAAACCACATCAAAAGAGAGTGCTTTAGTCTTGACCAGATCATATATAATTCTTACATGTGTGATATACAAACGCCCATAGTATGGGGAACAAACAAGAGGGATTAGAGATGTGTGCACGTCTACAGGGATGTAATAGGTATCACAGAAACATGGTGGGATGTCTCCTATAACTGGAGTGGTGGAATGGAAGGTTACAGTCTCTTTAGAAAAGACAGGCCCAGCAGATGGGGAGGGGGAGTTGCTATTTATGTTAGGGACAGGCTGGAGAGTATGGAACTCTGTCTGCAGACAGGTGATCAGTTAACAGAGAGTTTGTGGCCCCTGTCCTCATGGGGGTCTTCAATCACCCTGGTATCTGTTGGAGAGACAGTATGGGCCGGCACAAGCAATCCAGGAGGTTCCTCGATTGTGTGGAAAACAGCTTCCTTCTGCAAGTAATAGAGGAGCCGACAAGGAGAGGTGCCATGCTTGACATCGTGCTCACCAACAGGGAAGGGCTGGTTGGGAATGTGACGATCCAGGGCAGCCTTGGATGCAGCAATCATGAGATGGTTGAGTTTGAGATCCTCAGGACAGTGAGAAGAGCGTGCAGCAAGGTCACTGCCCTGGACTGCAAG
>JBCJKH010052609.1:0-14806 GCA_039877255.1 Loriculus beryllinus | reverse complement strand
CAGGAGCTGCTTGCAGGGGTGATAGCCAGCAGGGTCTGGCCAGGAGCAACGCTGAAGCATCCTTTAAGGCAGGACTAGCACCCCCAGCTGAGCTTAAATAAACTCCTGGCCCATGGGTGGGGATGTAGGTCCCAGGTGAGGCTGCTCAGGGCCATCAAGGGTTAATAGTGCCTATGGGAAGATGACAGTTTGGTCCTGCAGCTGCCCAGATGTGGCTTTACTGGAGCATTGCCAAGCTGGGCTGTACTGGGGGTGCCATAGTGGTTGCTGCTAAACTTGGTGCACATGGTTTGTCAGTGATGGCACGTGGTGCTGAGCACTGAGGTCGGGTCTGGTATGGCCACGTGTGTGGAAGAAATTATGAACTGCTCTTGGCCTAACTCTGTCCCTGTTTGGAATATGAGCCATTAACCAGGGAGGTTAAACCCAGCAACTGAAAAGTTGCCTGTCCTAGCTAGCCTGGCCTAAAAATGTGTGTACCTAACTCCTTGGTTTCTTCTGCTGCAAGCTCTGAGTCTTGTTAGTGCTTCAGTAGGGGACAGATTAAAGGGACCTTTCAAATGCTGTTATCAGACCACATCTCCACCCTCTGCCCCTCTTCAAGGCTGTCGTTGCTGGGAAGTATCAGACCTCAGATCCTTCTTTGCTTCATTCCCCTCTGTGGTCCCCATGAGGGCTGGAGGCTGATTCCTCCCAGTCCCCATACACAGGACAAAAAGCCCGGGTGCCAGTGGCTGTGTCCCAGGCGGATGCTGAGAATGGCTCTTTGTTCCCTGTTTCTAATTGCTGGGCCCAAGCAGCTCATTAACTGCTCTGCTCTGCACCCTCCGGTCCCTGCAGCCACTGCTCCGTGGGGACATGCTGGGGCTCAGCCTCTGAGTGCACATTTTGGGGTGACACATAAAACCATCTCAAAGTGAGCCTGGGGTGAAGCTGCCAGCGTTGGTCTTCTCTTTGTAAGCCCAAGTGAGGTTAAGGGGGAACTGTGTGTATCCAGAGCAAACATCCATTAGCAACAACCAGAGCCTCCCCTGCAAACTCCATCACAGTTTTCTCAGCCAAAATACACCCGGCTGGGAGAAGCCTCTAGGAGTTTTTGGGAGCCAGGAGCAGTACCAGCTCCCCACACATGTGCAGGGACTTTGGGAAGCGCTGGAGGACATGGTTGGCTCTAAGAAAGGTTCAGGGCTGGGGCCCTTCCCACGGTGCCCTGACTGCCCTGGGGCAGAGCGGAGCCCAACCATTCACCCCCTTGCACATACAGATCCGGGAGCACAATCAGCCCTTTTGGGAAGCTCGATATGAATGATTTAGAAACAAGTTTTGGACTCTTTCATGGAGGGAGCTTGCATTTGCATTTGAAAACTGTGAAGGAGCTGGCGGTGCTGGGGGGGGGATGGGAGCGCTGGCGGGTGCCATCAATGGGAAACTGTTCTGTCAAATGCTCCCGGGGCCAAAAAATGTGAACTCTGCAGATTTCTGGCTCTGTTCATGGCTGGGATTGCTGTGCCCGGCTGCTCTGCTCCCAGCTATTAATGGTGCTGCTTGGGAGCTGGGTTTCCCTTGCTGCCAAAGCAGAGCGGGCATTTGTGAAGGATGTGCTGGATGGGGGTGTGAAATGGGGGGATTCATCTCACTGTTCATGTCCTTCCATCCTTACCAGCCCCGGATCCAATTCCTGGTGATTTCAACGCTGAAGCTATCAGTTTGTCTTTGCATTAGGGGTGGATCTGAGGCCTGATGCGCTCATGTCACATAAGACCCCCTTGTGCAAGCCTGTGTGTTTTGTGCCCTGTCCATGTGCCAGTCCCAGCCCCAGCCTGCAGCACCCCAGGAGACACCAACGTGGTTAATAAGTGCCCCTTTCTGTGCTCCTTTCTCAGCCTGTTTCACACCACTTGCCCTTTACATCAGTGGGGTGACCTGCCCCCAGCACCCCCTTCCTACCCCCCTGTGCCCATTATCCTCCTTCCTTGCCAGCTCCCAGAGGTGCTCCCACTGGAGATGGGACTGCTGGGTGCAGGCATCTCCCTACATCTCCTCAAGCCCCATAGAAAATGAACCATCCCCAATTCAGGCAAGGATGGTGTGGAGCAAGGGGTATGTGGAGTGCTCCAGAGAGCTGGCCAGGGCAGCTTGCCTCAGTGTGGTGTGTGCACAAACAAAACCCTGGAGAGCTTTGCACTGAGCTGGAATTAATGGCATTACAAGTGCTTGCTCGCTTCTGGCTGCTGTTCGGGTTGGATGCGGCTCTGCAGGGCTGCAGCACATGGGGGTTTGCTGCTGGTTTGCACACAGCTCCAGGAAAGGAAGTGGGAAAAGCTCTGTGGGTATGATGGCTTGGCAGTGGAGCACAAGGGCAGGGTCTCACCTCCATCCTGGCATCCGTGTGCTCACCGGTTTGCACCCACAGAGCATCCCCTGCTTGGAAAAGCCCTGATGCCACTGCATGGGCTGCACTTGCTGTGTACCAGTGTGGGCAGGATGAGTGCCCTGCGCAGAGAGCAGAGGGAATGGGGATAAAAACAGACAAATGGTAAAAGCTGTGTATTTCTTATTCTCTCTTTGCCCAGGAGAGGCGTGAGGGCTCGCCGGCAGCATGCCGCTGGTGAAGAGGAATATCGAGCCCCGGCACCTGTGCCGGGGGGCTCTTCCCGAGGGGGTGACGAGTGAGCTGGAATGTGTCACCAACAGCACGCTGGCTGCCATCATCAAGCAGCTGGGCAGCCTCAGTAAGTCACAGTGGTGGGACATGCTGATGGGACACCACAATTGCTTGGTCCAGCTCCAATCACAGAGAAATGGGGCTATGTGAAAGCCGTACAGGCTGCAGCCACCTGGAATTCAGCGGAAATTATCCAGCTAATTAAAAAAGGAAGATGCCCAGGGTCAAGCCCAAATGGGGACTTGATGACATCTTTAAGACCCGTTTTCCTCCCGTAGTTGATCTGTGTAGTGGGAGACAAAAAGCCTTTGTGAGCCTCTTGCTTCTCGAATTGGCCTAAAACAGGAGGGTCAGGTGAAGATTAAAAAACCCCAACCTATTCTTTTTGATCTTAGAGCTTTATGTGAAAGAGAGGTCTATATAAAAGGTCTAAATCCTCATCTGTCTTCCTATGCTGGGACTGGTTTCAGAAGAAAAGGGGAGGATGAGAGCACTGCGCACACCGGTGTGCAGACTTAATAGGGGCAACCTATTTCACTGCTGAGTATTGACTTAAAATAGAGAAAGAAGCACAGGCTTTTCAGGGCTCCCCCTCTGATTTCCCCCTCCTCCAGAACTACATTCTTCTCTAAAATACTCCAGGAGAAATAAACCCTGTCTTTAGGGAGCTGCTGGAAGCACGGGAGCTCACATAAGCAGCACCCATGGATGCTCAGGCCATGGCACCTCATCCAGGGGAAAAGAGAATCAAATATAAACGTTTGAGTCAGGTGACAGGCTGAGAGGATTCTAGAAGTGCCTTGATCCCAGGAGCCATTTGATACATGGTTTTGTAGGAAACCTCGAGGGGCTGGGCTGAGTGATGAGATGGGATGGGTGCTGTAGCCTGCAGATGTCAGCAGTGCCCTGCTCAGTCCTGTGATAATCAGAGCCCTAATGAAGAGCTATCATAACAGCGAGCGCTGCAGGGAAATAACTGCTAAAGTGAAATAAATGACAGTTTCTCCCTGCTGTAGCACCCTCTCCACTGCCCTGCTCTTGGTTTTCCACCTTCAGGACTGGGTTTCCACAGGTCATGTTGTGTGATGGCAGGTTTTTGGCTGCATCTGTCCGGGTAGATCCAAAGGCTTTTTGTGGCAGAGCGAGTGATGATTTAGTGCCTCCCATGGGTACCAGTGTCACTGAAAAGGATGCTTGTGCACAGAGGAGGGGGCAGGAGAAGGGTGGGTGGTTTGTGCTCACCTCCCTTCGATGTAACACTTTGCCGGGTCTGGGAGAGAAAGAGGCTCAGCTCCCAAAACCCAAGGCTGGGGAAGGAGCCCAATGGGGCCAGTGAGGGAAGGTGTGAGGTGCAGGGATCGGCAGGGCAAGAGTTGCCTGCCAGCCGCTGCTGCCTGACGTGTGCGCACTGCCCTCTGCCAGGCAGGCACGCAGAGGACATCTTCGGAGAGCTGTTCAATGAAGCCAACAGCTTCTACATGAGGATGAACTCGCTGCAGGAGAGGGTGGACCTGCTGGTCATCAAGGTGACGCAGCTGGACTCCACGGTGGAGGAAGGTGAGGGGCTGGGGCTGTTTTGGGATGCTGGCTGGGTGCTCAGGGCCAGACTAGCCCCAGGTTCATGGGGCTGAGGCTACCCCTGCATCCCCTGTTCTTGTGCCTCCAGTTTCACTGCAGGACATCAACATGAGGAAAGCCTTCAAGAGCTCCACAGTGCAGAACCAGCAGGTCGTGTCTCGCAACTCCATCCCCAACCCGGTAATGGAGATGTACCAGCGCTGCGACAAGCCCCCGCCACTCAACATCCTCACACCCTACAGGTAGGGAGGCCAATGCATCACTCCTTGGGGGGACCAAAAGGGTCTTGGAGGTCCTTTCCAGGAGGGACATCAGGGTTGCACCCCATTTGCTGCACAGGAAGAGCTGAGAGGCTATTTCCTCCAGTTTCTGTGCCACCATCCCCATGGTGTAGGGTGGTTGGGATACAGTGGTACCGCAGATAGTGACTGTTGTGTTGGACATGTTCATGGTGGGGCAACAGCTTATAGCTGTGCTTGTACCACCCCACCATGGTCAAGGGAAGGGGGGTGTTCTCCTATAGCTGATAACACACTCTCCCAACCCACCAGGGATGACAAAAAGGATGGCCTCAAATTCTACACTGACCCCTCTTACTTCTTCAACTTATGGAAGGAGAAAATGTTGCAGGCAACAGAAGATAAGAGAAAGGAGAAGCGCAGGCAGAAGGTAAAGGAGCAGGTGGGGATCCTTGATGGGGGGTGTCCCAGGACCTGGGGGACAATCACCATCCTGGTGCATCCCATGTGCTCCAGCCCATTGTGGTGGGCATATCTCATGGTGCTGGGTGGTGACCATGGAGGAGCTGGGCTGAGATGGAGCCATGGCTTGTGTGTGCCCCCAGGAGCAGCGGCTGGTGGAAGACTCCACTCGGGAGGTGAAGAAAGTGAGGAAAGCCCGCAACCGGCGCCTGGAGTGGAACATGATGGCGTATGATAAAGAGTTCCGGCCCGATAACAGGTTCTCACCATCCCCCTATCACATGGCGTCATCGGAAGGATCACTGTCCCCAGATAATAGGCAGGTTTTACCTACTGCACATTTAGCTCACCGCCTCTCCTTTGCTTTTCTCTGTCTTTGGGGGAATGCGTTGCCTGTAGGAGGGCTGGGATGATAAACCATACATCCGTGGTAAACCATTCATCCGTGGTAGCTCAGAGGCAGCTGGTGCCTTCAGGGTCACAACCAGGACCTTAGAAGCAGCTTTGGTGATGGAATAAAGTTGAAGCACTTTCCATTCAGCAGCTAAGGGAAGAGACTGTGTTGGTGTTCTCTTCCCCTCCGCTATTGCACATCTCTATTTTGTGCCCATTTCTTGCTTTGCTGTCTCAACCCCAAAATACTCCCAAAAAAACCCACTGAAACCCCCACCCAGCCGCCCCCCTTCCCAGGAATACAACAGTTGGGTTTTCCTGTGCCATAGATCTTACGCATCGGATGCGGCCGACCACTCGTACCCAGCGAGCCCCAACCACCCGGCACAGCTCCTGGCACCAGCGTCCCACCAGGCCCCGGTGGAGCACAAGGAGGGGGTGCTGGTGGCTGCCCCCCCCCAGGAGCACGTCTACCGCCCGTCAGCAGGCAGCCGGCAGAACAGCCTCAACCGGCTCCAGCAGCCCCATGTGCCGCAGCCCCCCGAGGCCATCCTCAACGGGCCAAGACCTCACTTAGTCAAGGAGTACAGGTAGGGCTTCAGCCTGTTCTTCTCTCATGGAGGAGGGATGCCCAGGGGAACGGGGGGCTTGGTGAGGGGTTGACCACCCATTGGTGGACTGGTGTGGCAAGGAGAGCCCTCCTCTGCAGCCAAAACCACCAGTGAGACCCATGGCCAAATCAGTCAGGAGCAATTCTGGGGTAACCTCATCCAAGATAAGGCAACAAGGTGGATGGAGGGGATAATTTTCCCACTGCACGCCCTATTGCCCATCCCACCAGCAGAACCCCCCCCCACCTCCATGACTCTGGGACAGAGCTTACACGAGGGTCCAGAGCAAACCAAGCCCCAGCAGAGCCAGTCGGGTGCCCGGGATGGGTGCAGTCATTCCTGTCCCACTGACACGGCTTTGCTCCCGTTGCAGCCCGCAGCCAGTGCCTATGGCAGAGTACTTCGTGCCGCCCGCCCCACCGCCCCCCCCACCCGTCATCCCCCCGGCACAGACCGCCTTCGACAGCCCCATCTCGGCTCCCCCCGCGCTGGCTCCCGGCTCCTCCGGCCCCCCGTCCTACGCACCTTCACCCCCTCCTGTGCCCCCCGGGCCCTACTCCGCTTCCCCGCCGCAGGCCGGCCCCATGGGACCCCCGGTGGCACCCCCACCGCCACCTCCGGGGCCCCCCGCTATTGCCGCCTCACCGGCGCACTCGGCATCGCCACCGGCTCCCACCGTGGAGCCTCGGAAGCCGCAGATCCCGCTGATGCCCATGAGCGATGCTCGGAGCGACCTGCTGGCAGCCATCCGCAGGGGTGAGTGGTAACAGCAGTAGGAAGGAGGGGGGACAGGTCCCGAGCGCTGCCATATGGTGGCAAAATACCTCTTGGTATAGGGTTAAGGGGTGGTGGTGGAGTGCGAGATGATGTGAAGATTGTGGCATCCAGACAGGACCTGGGGAGGGAAAGAAGTGCAGTGCAGGGGGTTGGAGGGAGCTGGGGAAACCCATCATCAGAGGTGATGTGGGGTTCCACAGGGATGCCTCGAAGGTTTTGTGTGTGTGGCCTCCTTCCATGTTGCAGCAGATGTGCTCCAAGGTCTTTCCCATTTCCCTGCAACTCTTAGGTTGAATGGTGGATTTAACCTTCAAGAAAGTTCAGCCTCTTCAGGTCAAGTGGAAGCAGAGGAGGAGCTTTACACCATTATGTAGCCCTATAATCTCATGCATCACGTTATCGCATATAGCTTTATAATCCTGTGCATCTTCCTGCAAGGGGGCTGCAGCCATCTCATTTCAGCCAATACTTTCAACTGGTGGGATGCCATGCATTGGGTGCATCTATGGGTGCTGGTCACATTGCCCTTAAAGCCTTCTCCCCCTTTTCTACCTCAGGAATCCAACTCCGGAAAGTCCAGGAGCAATGGGAACAAGAGGCCAAAAAGGAGCCGGTGGGCAACGATGTGGCGACGATCCTGTCCCGCCGGATTGCGGTGGAGTACAGCGAGTCCGACGACGACTCGGAGCTGGATGATAACGAGTGGTCAGACTGAGGGGCCCCGGGGCTGGGCGGGCACGGAGCATCCCAGCTCCGTACCAGGGGTGTGCAGGCACCTTCCCCAACCTCGACGCCAACGAGCGCGGGCAGCCCCGCTCGCTCTGGAGCTTTGCTTTTACACTATGTCAAAACCCCTTCGGGCAGCAGCAGCACTGGTAGGATACACCCCGGAGGCAGTGAGACCTGAAATTAGCAGCACCTTCACGTTTAATGACTGCTCTGAAAGCAGGATTAAATAGGATTACTCCAGGTTTACACCTGGAACAAGACCAGAGACCAGCCCTGAGTATGCTTTGCTAGAGAGGGGAAACCCAGAGGCAGTAGTGCTTTGTCAGCTAGGCATCAAATGTGTTAATGGGAAGCTCCTGGAGAAGAAGCCTGTTTGCACAGCTGGTGCCACCATGGGTGTGCAGGGGTGGCCAAGCACTGGGTTTGGGGATGCTCTGCTACCTGCAGATCTGGCAGCTCCAAAGGCTGCGTGTGGGCAGGAGCCTCCTTCCCCATAGAATCATTCAATTATAGAATAGCTTGGGTTGGAAGGGACCCTCAAAGCTCATCCCATCCAACCCTCTGCAGTGAGCAGGGACATCTCCAACTAGATCAGGTTTTCCAGAACCACATCCAGCCTTGCCTTGAGTGTCTCCAGGGATGGGGCATCCCCCATCTCTCTGGGCAACCTGTTCCAATATTTTACCACGTTTCATATTGGAATGTCACCATTGTCCTGTTGCTCCCTGGAGAAGACCAAGGCATTGGTGACCTGAGCCTGTTTCCATCCTTTAGGACTACTTTTTTGGGAGAAAAGGGGGAAGACAAGGCTTGTGCAGCTGGCAGGGAAACACAGCACTTGTCTAGGCTTGGAAAGGTGCAATGTGTGATGTCCTCAGGTGAAAAGGGGCTGCTGGCAAGGGAGCAGAGGTGTCCAGGGAGCTTCCCCAAGCCCAGCTCTCCTTGGCCTTAGTCTTGCACCATTTCAGTATTATTTGGGGAAAAAATACATAGGCAAAATGCTGCTTTTAGGTAAACTCTCAACTTGCACTTTGCAGCCCCAGAAACTGCACTTGTAAAATTGGGATCAGCTCAGATCCAGGCACTAATTCCCACTGACCTGACCCTGCCCCATCTGTTACCTCATCGTTGGGCATTGATGGGGGACCCCAGAGAGCTGGCCTCCCAGCATGGCACTGAAAATACCACTTTGCTTGTCAAAATAGAGCATGATTCATTCAAGGCTTTTGACACAGCTACAAAGAGGGGAGGCAGGCAGAGCAAAGGGGTGGGAATACTGAGCATATCACAGTATGGAACAGAGCAGGGAAAGGTTCCCCACCAGCAGAAAATGGGCCAGGACCAGCCATGGAATTGCCCATCCTGGTGTCTCAAGGTTCTCTCTTGTATTCCCATATACCACGAGTCCCTGCATGGGGTTAAACAGAGCCCCTACGCTGCATCTCCTCTGAGGAGAAGCTGGGCTCTGAGCTCACCTTCCTGGCTCTCTCAGTAGCCATGAGGGGGATGGCTCTAAAAGTAATATTTTATGCCCAAAGAACAGACTCGAATAAAAGAGCGATATTTTATTCCTTTCCCATCTAGCTGCTCTTTAGAAAGTCACTCTTATATTTGGCTCAACTGCTGGGAATGCTCTCAAGGAAGCTAATTACAAGGTCATTGCATTCGGTGACATAACTCCGAATCACCAGCTCAATGCTTTCCCCCTTCCACCCTGGAGTAACTCCTTTAACAAGAGTGAAGAACAGCAGAAAGAACTTGAGAGACTCCCAGTGAAGAAGACTTAATGGGGAGCCAGCGTTTCCAAACTGTCCTGAGCCCTGGGTGCAAATTCTCTTGGGAATGGTGGCAAACTGGACACCAAAGACCTTCCAGTCGCTTTGGGAAAATGCCGCTTACCGGCCACAGAGCCCTCGAGTGGAAGGAGAGGAGCCTGAAACCATTTGGAAGCTTCGCAGGGCTGCCCACGCAGGAGCAAGTTTCATTCTTCCCCCAAGAAACCTACTCAACCCTTTGGGAAGAAGAAGGAAAAGTCATTTCACCGTGTTGAGTGGTAAAAGCCTCATCTCACCGCTGCTGATCCCGCTGCTGGCTGGGGTGTTTCCATCCTGGTTCCTCTCCACGCGGGGATGGGCTCCCAGGAGGAAGGGGCTTGTTCCTTCTCATCACGCCAGGCTGAGTGAGGAGAAGCAAGCTGCAGGTTGCAGATCACAGTGCCTGGAGGATGCCTCATGCCGGCTGCTGCGAGGTGGTAAGTGGGTGCAGACCTCGTGAGGGATGGGTGCCTCGGCTCCGTCAGCTCTCCCCACGCTCCCAGCGGATGCATCCTCACGCTTTCCGGATGATCCGCCCCGGTTTCCTCCAGTCCCTGTACCTCTCCCTGCGCACAGAGTGCACCAGGGGCCTGGAGAAGCTGGAGTGGTTTGATCTGGTGGTGTTGCTGCTGGGGAACAAAGGGAGACAGGGTTAAACTGGTGTGGGGCAGAGCTGGGGCACATCTCCTGCAGCTGGGCTGTAGGGACCCGGGTGAGCCTCTCTGTGTGCCTGAAGCAGCGATGGGGACCCTCCCCATCTCACCTACTTGAGGTCTTGGATCACTGCTGGAGCGCACAACTGTGAACTTAGAAGCCCATGACCAGGCTGTCAAAGCCACAAGGACCGTCCCCTCCGGCCAGGTGGGTCACTGAAACCAAACCCCTTGGCTCTGAAACTCCCACTTCCAATACCTCGGAGCAGTTTTCCTTACACCCACTAAACCCAACAACGTGCATTTCTTTGGGCTTCTGCCACCCTTTGTTACAGTCCATGATCCATCCGGGGGTCATCCAGGGGGAGAACCACATGCAGAGATGCCCAGGACACTCCAAGCTGCAGGAGCAGTGGGGCCGGGTCCACCTCAGGCTCTCCTGGGATGCCTGAATGCTCAGCCCCACTTGCCCGGGGCATTTCCACTCTCTCCAAGCACCGTGCCTCAGGCTCCTCTTTCCTTCCTCCTGGCTAACACCTTCACTACCTCTTTTTATACCTAGGTTTTTGCTAGCCTGGCACAGTGAGCATGCCTGTTCTGCTGCCAGAGCAGAGGGTGATGTGGGACACAAGGGAACCTGCACCAGAATTCCTGCAGGGTGAATCCCCCTCCACATCCCTGCACAAAGGGCTGGGTCTGGCTCTTAGAGACCCCTTCCCAGATCCTGCTCAGTCATTCCTCCTGTGATCCCAATGGTCAATAACCACCACCCAGACACCCTTTCCCCCGTGCCCATAGGCGGTGGAGGCGAGGCTCCCGCTGAGCCGGAGCCATGCGGGATTCCCGGCGCGATGGATGAATGGAGCAGGGCGTGGGGAGCGCCAGGAGCGGAGGAAGGCAGCGCTGGGGGAAAGCTGTGAATGTGAGAAAAGCTGCTTTACAACAGCTCGCTACTATTGAACAGCCACGGGAGGAGGAAGAGCCCCGCAAGCCCTGCCCGCGCCGAGCCTGCAGCCCGGAGAGCGCTCCCGTGTCCTCATTAACTTGCTGCTTTGTGATTTCATTCCCTAATTGCCGTTCAAGTTAATTACTTTTACCAGGGGGAGGCGGCAGCTCAGGCCCTGGGGCAGGAGCCCAAGCCTCACTCCACAGCTCCAGGCTGTGCTGGGAAGCAGAGTGGCCTTAATCCATCTCTTCCAAGGCTGGTGGCTCAGGTTCAAGCTCTTAGGGAAGGGTTTAGGACCACCACGGCAAGGCAAATCCTTCCTAAAGCAGCAGCAATCCGTGGATCCCAGACCACACCAGCCCCTCACTCTCATTCACCCCGCTGCAGATGGTACCCAGCAGGGCTGAGTGTGCCCAGGGGGAGCAGACATCACATTCCAGCACACAGGAATGAGCTCACCCGGGTGCCCCAGATCCGTACTCCCAATGTGGTGCAGGTGTGGGCGTACAGACACTTCCTGACAATTCAATCCAAGCTGATATTGCAGCTTTCTTTATGCTTTCATGTTTGTGCTGCTTCAGCTGCGTGAGGATGGATGATTCTGGAGCGGGGCTGCGGTGGAGGGAGGGTCCTGGTCCAGGGCTAAACCAACTGGTGCGAACCTCACTTGTGAGCTGGCTTTGTGCTGTGGTGTTCCTGGCCTAATGCGATGCATAAGGAAGCTTTCCTGCACTGCTGAGCCACAGCTTGGACTCTGGAGAACCAGATTACAAATGTGGCAATCACTTCTGAGCATTTTCTAAGCCTATACTGATGGGTGAACATCTGGCTGTGCCCTTTGAGCACTGGAAACCTACCCCTGAGGGCTCATCACTCAAGAAAGCTTCAGCATCACTGCATGAGCCCAGGCTACACCACAGTCAGGGTGTCCATACAAGACAATCCTAATTCCACCAAGAAGATCCCAGTTCATCCTGTAATTTTCCAGTTTCTGGGCAAGGAGCTTCACTTGTTCATGGTGCAACCTGTAACCAGCCTGTGCAGCACACACAGACTGGTGGCTCTGCTTTCCCAAGCTGGCTGGAATCAGGAGGGGGTTTAGGGCAGGGACAGGCTGGGCACAGGCAGTTGTGACCACAGGCAGGGCAGGCTGTGTGATCCACTCGGATGGAGATAGCTGGGATGCCCGAGGGTGAGGGGCCCTGCACAACTCATCCAGCTTGGTCCCACTTCCCCAGATGAGGCTGGGTTAAGTGGCAACCCCTGGAGATGGTTAATGGGGTACCTAATTCCCTCAGGTCCTCTTAAAACCCCCCATAATCAGTCCTATGACACTGATCCTGGCTGGTTTTGATGAAAATTCCCCTGTGGCCTTTAGTAAATACAATGATTCCTTTAGGTTTACTGCATTGCATCTGTTTTGCTAGCACCGGGGTACCTCAGACCTCAGTGTAAGTTACTGCCCTGCGCCTCCCTGCACTCCTCCCTGACAGCAGGGAACCTGCCTCTAACCTCAGCTATCACCAGCCAGCTCTGTCGCCTTCAAGCTATTTCTGCTCCGGAGCTGTCTCCACCCATGGCTGCGTTCCCAGGGCTCATCATTTCACTTGTGCCATACCAGACAGTGCAAGGTGCACTTCGGCTCTGCTGGGCTGGAAAAGCAGCCACTGCATTTAGCCCTGAGCTGCAGACAGAGGCCGGTGTGCGCTGGCTGCTGTCTCCAGCAAGCCACGGCTGCGTCCTGGCTCCTGCTTCCTCTTGGTGCTCTCACCTATGTGCAGCATCAAGCACCGCAGGGCTGGAATTGTGGCAGGGATTGCTGCATGGCAGAGGATTAGGATAAGAAGCTGTGAGCTCTGCATGCTGCTGCTGCTGCTGCTGTCAGACCCAGAGCAAAGTGGGTCACGGGCATCTTTTCATGTCCAAAGATATGAGATACTGGTCTGTCATTGCCCAAGATCCGGCAGGAGGTGAATTTGGGGTGTTGGGGTGCTGGTCTCTAATCACACAGCTGATGGAGAGCTGGCAACATCTTTTCTTTATAAGACCTCAACAATATTAAGACCAATTATTACAAGTGAACAAGGTGTGAGCAGTATTTGCAGAAACATCTGAATTTTAAGGACATGCAGCGCTTATCTTTAATGGCCTTGTCTCTCCAGCTCCTTCCTGTTGTTGGGCAGAAAACAAGGCAGGGATTAGTGTAGTGGGCACAGCCCAGAGAGTGGGAGGAGACGGTGAGATAGTGACATGCACGCTGGTGATTTAACATGAAACACTCGGGTTGTGAGGAGTCTCTAGAGGTTTGTGCCTCATTGATGAATATCACGCATGAAGCGTAGCTCCTGGTGCTACCGACAGTTTTCCAGGTATGCTGATGGGGAACCTGAGTCACAGGAAACATGCTGAGTTACAGCACATTTCCACACACAAAACCAACCCAAATCACAGGCATTTTGTCTGCAAGTGTGTCAAAGGCACAGCCTGTGCAGACAATATAGGCTCAAAGGATTAACAGACCTTAATCCTACCTCTGTGGTTAACACACAATGGATGATACCCACACATACACAGCTATAAGGACTGAAATACACACACAAAAGGCAATCTTCCCCATCAAAGCACACCTGAGCTATTCCCCTTTTGGATGCATAAGAGGCATTAACTCACCTAGAAGACCAAACTGGACCCGCCTGCTTCTTTGGCTTGGCTATCTGCTTCTGGTACTCCATCCAGCCACTCACCAGCTCGTGAAGGATCATCACGTACAGGAGGAAAATAAGAATCCTAGGATCCATCCGTGGCACTTCGGGGTCTGCTTCATTGGGTCCAGGTGACATCGGATCGACAGCAAGGGAGGGCAGCCGGAGGTCTGGGAGCTGGAGGGATGGGGAGGCTGCTGCTGGAGAGGAGCCTTTGCAAGGCTGGGCTTTGTGCGGAGTGAATTAGCGCTGTCGGAATCTCCCGGGGGATGAGAGGCTGGTGCCTGGGGAGCGGAGCAGCACAAACACAGCTGCAGGGGCTACGGCCGCTTCCTTTCACGGGGAGGATCACATCTTGCGGGACTCCATCCCTCCCGTTCCCCTCTCACTCCCGCTTTGTCTGCATCACTCCGCAGCCATGAGCTCCCTTGCACTGGGATGGCAGGAGCAGCCCTGCGAGCGGCGCGGGGGGGAGAGCTGCCTGCGAGGGACGAATTGAACGCCCTCAATGACTCGGGATGCTCCGGCTGCCTCTCCCCTGTGGCTCGGGGTTTGGGCTGCACTGAGCCAGTGTTGATTGGGAGCGTTTCCAAGTATCCGATTGCTGAGAGACCTTGTCTTCCGCTCACTTCTCTCACACTGATATTGTTCTCCTCGTTATTATTCCTTACCTAAATCTTCAGATGCTGTAAAGCTCTGGTGGGGTATCCAGTGTGCAGGAAACCCCTGCTGCCGCAGCTTCCAGTCTTTTCCCTACCACAGCTCCTCTCCCAGCCCCTCGACCTTTTTTGTTTAGCAGTGTAGGATCGTGCTCCATTGAGATCTTGTTGTGACACCAAATCCTCTCAGCATCTCCCTTCCTTCCTCCATGGAGACCCCCAGGACACGAGGCAAATACATGTGCCTCGTATTTCTAGCAGGACAAAAGCATAACCCACTGCTGTTTAGACACCTGTGTAAGTCAAGCAAAAAAATCACCCCAATTCTAAGACCATCTTGCTCAAAATTCAGGTTACTTCAGTGAAATTCTTCAATAAGTGAAACAGTGAATCCTCAGCAATGACTTAATTACCAGGATCATCTAGAAGCAAGAAGGCAGATTGATCAACCTACCTTTACTTAATGGAGTTGAAAGGGGCCTGTACCTAAAAGGGCTACAAGAAAGCTGGAGAGGGGCTTGGGACAAGGGATGTAGGGACAGGCCAAGGGGAATGGCTTGAACCTGCCAGAACAGGGG